>ML784244.1:595020-667736 GCA_009831015.1 Picea engelmannii | reverse complement strand
TGCAATATGGTCCTTTTAAGGTATTGGAAAAGGTTGAAGATAACACCCACATACTTAGTCTACTCTCATACATGTGCATTTACTCATAAGTGAATGTGGAGAATCTGAAATTCTATGAACCCTCCATGACTGGTCAGGAGAAGGAGCATGCCTTACCTTACATAGAGGATTTAGCACCATATGTTGAGACGGAGTTGGTAGAGGACACAGTTTCATAGAATCAATACATAACTACATGACAGGGGTAGCATGACCTTTCGCAAGTTGGGTTGAAAGGTCAAATTCTAAGAAAATAAAAGTGGTACTCAAGGGAGAAGGTAGAGGAGAAATTTTCCTCACCTCATTTAGTAAATACTTTGGCAATCAAATGTCTCCTTAAATGTGGAGGTATGCTCCATATTGGTAATTATATTATTTTTTATCTATCTCAATGTTTTTAGAGGGGAAAAAAATGGAGGAATATGTTGGAAACATATTTCCTCATGCAGTCACATGCAGATGCACATGTACATGCACATGCGCATGCATGCAATCTATTTATGAACTGTTCGTGTAAATATGTGATCTATTTGTGATCGATTTGTGTAACTGAGTGATAGATGTTATATATACAAGAATACCCATAGAGTTAGAGGACAATGCGAGTGCAAGCAATTACATTGTGAGAGGAGAGGATGGTTGTAATTCTCCCTTGAATAAGAAGAAGATTGATAATCATTGCCCATTGTTTTTTCCCGACTTCGGTTTCCACATAAATCATTGTGTCAAGTGAATGATTGATGTGCTTGGTTTAATGAGTGTTTTATCTTGATTATTTTATGCTCTATTATATGTTGTGTTTTTCTTCCACTACCTAACAAGTGGTATCATAACGCAGAGTTGAAGTCTCTGAGAGCGAAGGAGAAGAGAATCTGATTATTGGATATCAAAGCAGGTGAGCCAAGCCAAACGGATTTGCATGGGTTCAAGAAATCCATTAGATGAGATCTGGCGTTTGAGAGTGAATTCTTACTGAACCTGCACATGGAAGATTCGATCTAAGAACTAGAAGAGCTTGATTCCTATGTTGCATGTAGGAGGAGGACAAAATCGTTGATATTTCTTTGACTATCACTCCTTATAATCGCTATCAAACTTTATGTGTCGAGATTTCTGCAGATCATTTCCCTTCACAACTAGGAAGGGGTGCGATAACTATTCATCATCGCACTTATGCCTTGTGGGAAGCACGATACTGGTGGAAAGTCGTTTTAACCAAAGGTATATGCATAGAACTTAAAAGTATATGCATGCACATAACTCAAGGTATTATGAAAGTGGACCTTTTTTTTATGCATGGATAATAAAAGGATCGCCATGGTAAATTAATGGATGTCCATTATGTTTTGGTAAAAGTTTTTGAGGTAAAAAATATTTATTAAATATCTTCCTTAAAATATTTATTAAATATTTTTTGAGTTTTGAGGTTCAACTTTGAGTAAGAAAATTATTCTATATTAAGGCTTGGTTTTATAAGCAATGGATTTGGAGTTTTGTGCTAATGGAGAAAGTGCAGAGTTCTAAGTTTGAGGTGGAAAAATTCAGCGGTAAGAATAGGTTTGCACTATGGAAACTCAAGAAGAGATATTTTCTTGTGCAACAAGGATTACAAAAAGCCTTGGCTGGAAAGTCAAAGAAACTGACAAGCATGAAAGAAAAGGGCTGGGAGGATATGGATGCAAGAGCTCTCACTACTATTCGTTTGTGTCTAGCAGATGAGATCTTGTTTAACATCATTGAAGAGACGACAACAACAGGTTTGTGGACCAAACTGGAGATTCTATATATGACAAAGAACTTGCCAAACAAAATCTTCTTGAAGAGGAAGTTGTACAACTTGCGGATGAAAGAAGGTACGGAAATTATTGATCACTTGAATGTCTTCAATACTCTGATTTTTCAATTAAATAATATGGAAATAAAGTTCGAAGATGAGGACAAGGCGATTACACTACTGTGTTCGTTTCCTGAGCCTGGGGTTCATTTGTTCACAACTATGTTCTTTAACACAACAAATACCATTGATTATGACATTGTTGTGGGAGATTTGTTGTCTGAGGAGATCAGGAAACGATATGGTAAAGAAACCTCAAAAGCAGAAGCAATGGTGGTTAGATGTCGATTTACAGAAGGAGGGAAAGATCATAAAGGTACAACTAGGTCTTAGTCAAAAGACAGTAAGGGTAAGGAAAAATGTTGGTCTTGTGGAAAATCCGGGCATCTCAAGAAGGATTGTTGGAAAATGCAACAAGCATCCAAAGAGGACTCCACAAAATAATCAAATTCAACAACAGGTATGGTTGATGAATTTTTGTCTATATGTTGTGTCTCTCCACCTGTGTTTGCATAG
This sequence comes from Picea engelmannii, assembly GCA_009831015.1. Classification (NCBI taxonomy): domain Eukaryota; kingdom Viridiplantae; phylum Streptophyta; class Pinopsida; order Pinales; family Pinaceae; genus Picea; species Picea engelmannii. The sequence goes on along the minus strand of ML784244.1, from coordinate 665,347 downwards.
AAGGTGCAGGGCGGTGATGGTTGAGTCATCGTGAAATAAATAATAATAATAATAATAATAATAATAAATTGTATTTACTTTGGAGTTGTATAAATTATTGATTTCATGTAAATGGGCATATGTCTGTAAGACCTGGATAGGAATGTGTACCCCTATTTTATCAGTCACCTATGAAAAGTCTAGAAATAGATTTAGGTATACAGGGTTAACCTTGACTCAGGGAAAAGCTAATAAGTTAAATTTGTTTGTAGGTCAAAGCAGGTGGTTTTTTGAGTCCATGTTTTTGGGTATCCCGTGGTATTGTGTCCATCAATTGCATGTAATGAAGCCTATAAAAGACTTGGTGAACTCCATTGTAAATGGGCTTGGAGGTAAGAAGTGAAGTCTCACTTAGTTGGTTTGACTAGATTTGGTCAAAGTTGTTTGAATGTGAAGTTCGAGGTGGAGCAATGTGTCCAGTTTAGAAAGGTGGGTATGTAGAAAGGTTGATGTGTTGGCAGGTCAATCAAGTGTTTGAGAATATATGATTAGGTAAGTTTATATCCATGGAACTTGGAAAGTATTGCAAGGAAGTCGAGATTGAATATGCATGTTCAATAATGCCAAGTTGTAGCAATAGTTGTGGACATAAGAGGTTGTGCTATCTGGTAATTCAGTCACGATCGATTGTAAAAGACAGGAATATTCAAGAAAAGGTATGAAAATGTCATCTGGTAATTACTCAAATGTGAAATTATTCAGTTGTGATGCTTATGGTTTTTTATCATGTTTCTAAGTAAGACCTAGATCAAGCATGATGATCTTTGATATGGTGATTATGTTAAGGGATGCAGACTATTGGATTCTACTACCCACATAATCATTATGGAAATAGATGCAGTGTTTGATGAATCTCCTTTTATAAGGATATGTATATGGAAAAACCAAAATGGTTAGTTCAAAACACAACAGGGGATTTGTTTCCAAACTCAAAAATCATTGTATGGCTTGAAGCATTCTAGGAAAATGGTACAAGATGTTTGATTCCTTCATGGTGAGCCAAATTTTACAAGAAGTGAGTATAACCATTGTGTTTATGGTATATCCATTATCTTGGTGTTATATGTTATGCTTGTTGCAAGCACATGCATGGTTGATATCAACAGGTTGGGTCAATTGGTTAGGACGTTTGTTATGAAGGATCTGGGAGCAACAAAAAAAATCTTGGGCATGGAAATACACAGAGACAGGAAATATGGTAAGCTTGGTTATCACAACAGAAGTATGTGGTGAAGATACTTAGGAAATTTGTACGACTAATGTGAAATTGGTAAAATCCCTTTGGCTTTCCATTGTAATTTCTCTTCAGGTTTATGTCCCAATTGATGAAAACGGAAAGGGTTATATGTCTCGAGTATTAAATGCTAGTAGGAAGTTTGATGATTGTGATGGGTAAATGGTCAACATTTCACATGAAATTGGTGTTGTCAATAGACACATGGAAAAGCCAGGTCAGGAGCATGGAAATGGGTGCTTCAAACACATAAGCACAAGTATCACCTACAATGGTTGCAGTGATTTCGTTTTTGTTTATGATTCATGAGATTTGGACAACTTCATCGGTTTATTAGACATGTTATTGATGGAGACAGAATGATCCATACTGGAGTGAATCGTGTAGGCATGTTCACGTAACGGTATTGTTAGAGAAATTGTGGAGTTATGATGGTGTTTGGCTTCTCTTGCGGGAAAGGTGAGGGATGAATTAATTAAGGGCATGATATATCAGGTAAATTGTGGTCAAGGTGGAGATTGTTGGAAACACTCCAACGATTTTCCTCATGCCGTCACATGCAGATGCCCATGCACATGGACATACACATGCATGCAATCTATTTATGAACTGTTTGTGTAACTGTGTGTTCTATTCATGATCAGTTTGTGTAACTGAGTGATATATGTTATATATATGAGCATACCCGTAGAGGTAGAGGACAATGCGAGTGCAAGGGAGTACATTGTGAGAGGAGAGGATGGTTGTATGCCTATGAAGGATATTGTAATTCTCCCTTAAATAAGAAGAAGATCGATAATCATTTCCTGTGTTTTTTTTCCAGATTTGGGTTTCCACATATATCATTGTGTCAAGTGTATGATTGATCTACTTGGTTTAATGAGTGTTTGATCTTGCTTATTTTATGTTTTGTTATATGTTATGTTTTACTTGCACTGCCTAACAGAATCAACATGCGGGGTAATTTTAATGGCACATCCTAGTTTGGAAAATTGGGGTTTTCAACCTTCCGTATTCATTTTGTGCCATTATTTTTTTTTATGTGTGGTTAAAACTTTCCTATCACAGCTTAGACCTTGTGATCCTATTTATGCATCAAGATCTTTCCAATGGTTCAAACATCACGTCAATCAATGCTCGTATGCAAAACCTATCTCTCCCATAAGTAGACCTATCGTGTTGACCACCATGGTACGAGAGGATGCTACATCAATCAATGTTACTCATTCATATGGGGCTAGACACGTATGTAATTTCCAGAATATTTTAGAAGGTCAAAAAACCTATCACAATTGAGGGTTGAAGAAGTAAAAAACCTAGCCCTAGATGACTATTGAGCTATTTAAATATTGGACCACTAGGAGGAGAAGGGGTTCCATTCTATGTTATTGTATTTTGTTACATAGTAGAACAAAACAACTAGGAGTGGGAAATTAGAGAGCATAATCGAGGGAGTTAATGTTTTGTAGTAGCCTAACATGCCATATGTCTTAGGTCACTTCATAGAAAGTGTCTTCTCCTTTGCACTTGCCTTATTTCCATACAAGAGAAAAGAGAGCAACACAACCTCACCTTCTAGCTGAATTTTCTATCATAAGGGTTTCCCAAAGGAAATATTTGTGTTATTTTGTGGATGGTGTGTGATTGTATTTTTTTGTTCTCTATTTTCCACATTTTATCCATTTCATGCATAAACAAAAAATCAATAACTAAAGATTATGGAATCTAAATGAATTTAACATTCATAGTGTATATTTCAAATATTTATGAGATATATTACATGACAAACCGTTGAGTGGAATATTCACATCGGTTTATAGATCAGGCATCGAGGTGATTCAAAATCCAAAGTACATATTCATCTCCCAGAATAAGTACATTGGAGAACTATTGAACAAGTTTGGCATGGCTCAGTGTAATCCTATTTCTACTCCAATGGAACATAATTTGATATTCACATCAAAAGAAGGGAATGAATTTGAGGATGCAAACAAGTACACACAACTTGTTGGAAGTCTTATCTATCTTACTACCACTAGAAAAGACATTTTATTTGTTGTTGGGATTCTTTCCATGTTCATGCAAAAGCCTCATGAAAGACATTGGTCTGTTGCAAAAAGAGTTCTAAAATACTTGACGTGACTTCATGATTTCGAAATCAGGTACTCTAAGGTGGATGACTTCAACCTAATAGGATATTCTAATTCAGACTTCGATGGGGATAAGGAAAATGAAGTGTCAAATTCATGTTATCTCATGTGTCTTGGATCAACAATTGTCTCCTGAAGATCACACAAACAGTGAGTTCCAACAGATTTCATAACAGAGGCAGAATATGTGCAACTTGCAAAACAACGAAATAAATTATGTGGCTCAGGAAAATACTTGAAGATTTGCAGGAGAAACAAGCAAATTCCATTCCTCTTCTAGTTGACAATAATTCTACAGTCAAATTGGCAAGAAATCCCAGATTCCATGATCAAACAAAGCACATCAACATAAAGCATCACCTGATTTGACATCATGTATATGCTAAGACTATTCACTTGAGACACTGTTCCACAAATGAGCAAATTACACACATCTTCACCAAAGCGGTGGAAAGAGAAAAAATTGAAAAGTTCGTAATGATACTGCTAGAAAAGACAAATAATAACTGTTTGTGTACTTATTAAATTTCACATTAATACAGTGACACAAATGTAGAATTAGGTTTTCTACCCTACCGAACCATACCTAGCGTGACACAACCAACGTCCCAAATACAATAAAAATGATCCACATAGTTGTGTTGGTTTTGGTTGTAAAAATGTAACAATATAAAGGTTTGGGATGAGGCATTTCTATGAAAGGTACTACAAACATTATGATCTCCACCTAACCTACATGTGTAGAGTAACTATACTATCATTACCACATACAAGTTTGGGCTTTTTCTAGACACGTGTCCTTGATAAGTACAAATGCACATGGGTTATCATGGAATATTTTCACAACTACAACTCTTAACACCCCCAATTGGGCCAAATACATGTCACCTATCTTTTCAATACACCAATAAAATAGTGTACACCCATAAAATATGGGTATTATTAATTAGCTACATCCCAAGTACCTTTTCCCCCCGACTCCTAACCACTTTTACATCAATAAAATATGGGCATTATTAAATAGGGGAATCCCAACTACCCAGTGCCCATTATGACTCCTTTCTGCTTTTACATTTTTACCAGTTACTTGTAGGGAAAAGTAATAGAGCAACTTTGGACGGTGATTTACCTGTGAGCCATGGTGAGTGGTCACCTCGACAAACTTTCCGCTGGAAATACCAAAACCGTTTGCGTTTTCCATTTACCGTCATCGTACCGTTCTTATACTTTCACGTGACTTTCACATGCCGAGAATCGGGGATACCCGTGGAATTCGCTAAGTGGATCCGCCTCACCTCAGAACAGCCTGTTGGTTAGCAGGAACTCTGAAGTGCGTGGGCAGGTTGAATATTATATATCTAGGGTTTCCAGCCTGCACTGCACAATAAATAGCCCCAAACTCAAATTCTTCGGCGCCGTTTGGGTATTGTATCCAGAGAGCAGCAGTTCTGAAAAGGCAAGAGTCCAGTAGAATGTCGTGCACTTAGATTCTATACCGTATTGTACTCAAAAGCCATTCTGAATTGCATTAGCACGCTGGTCGACTCTGTAATTGCATTGAACGACAGGTTAAAATCGATGAATCTAGGGCCGGTGGAGTTTCTCTGTTCGTTTATACGCCGGTCGGAGCTTCTATAGTCGAATTGAAAGAAACGGAGAGGTTTTGATCAAAGTTTCGTCAGATCAACTTTGAATCATAATCGACATTCGCCATGAACGGGCTTGGCAAATGCATGAAGATCCCACATGTTGTGAAACTGCAGCAGATCGCGAGAAAATGGCGGAAGCTTGCCAGTGCACGCAAGGCCGCTCGGGCTCTGGCTTGCAATCTGCTTTCCTCGCGGTCTGGTCGAGTCTCTTACGTTTCGGACGACGAGGGGAATATGTCAAAGGACGGGCAACGTCGGTTGGGATCGGCCTCAGCCGTCCCGCCTGACGTGCCGGCAGGGCACCTGGCGGTGTATGTTGGGCAGCAGTGCAGTAGGCGATTCGTAATCCGGGCGGCGTATTTGAACCACCCGGTGTTTAGGTCACTGCTCCAGCAGGCCGAGGAGGAGTTCGGCTACGCGCACCAGGGCGCGCTTACCATTCCCTGCGACGAGGTACTGTTCGAGCACATTCTAGGTCTCTTCAGCGGAAACGACCACGCCACCGTGAGGCATCTTGACTTGGAGGCAGTTAAGATCAATTTCTGTAATGAATGGAATTGCTCGTCGGAGGCTAAAGGAATATTGTTGGGCAGCGAATCGAGGCCTCTTCTCCATGCCTTTGCATGGAAATCCTTTGGGTGATAGAGTCTCTGGTATGCGGCATTCAGAGCTCGGCAACGAGTAGCTGTAGACCTAAACCTAATTAATATTTCTAATGCTCCTGATATCTGCATTCAGTTACCAGCTTTTGAAAACCTGCAAATCTGCTGTGAGAAGATGACACCGCAATAGTAAGGCAGAAAATGGAAACGTGACAATGTCCAACATATCCAACCCTAAAGAATATATGTTTTGTAATTTTTGTACTATATCAAGTATAGTGTGTAAATGTCTGATAAAGTGTGAGAGCCGAATTTGGTTCGCTCTGTATACCATACTGTATTGCAGGCCCCAGATTGGTTAATTCTATATACTTTATATTGTAATTGCAGAGGGAGCAATAGAAATGGTACCATTACGCTTAAGAATGTTGGAATATCGTTTTAGACTTTCATTGTGTGGTGTAGCATTTCCGTTTTACATGACCCAACGTCGGGTTTGCCGTGCTAAGTTCCAAACACTTTGGTGCATTTTGCCTGAGTTTTACGTACCGTGCAAAAGTCTTTGATGGGGTATTTTGGAACTATCTTTCGCGCCGCGAAATAGTGTGAGAATATATAGGCACTCTATTTCGACGGTTGTTGGTCGAAGGTTCTGGTGGTGATTTTAATGAGAATGAATCAGCGATCTAACAGAGAGGTTAAATTGAGCCACAGCAATCCACTTCGACGGTTGTTGGTCAAAGGTTATGGTGACTTTAATGAGAATGAATCAGCGATCTAACAGAAAGGTTAAATTGAGCCACAAAGATCCCAATTTGTTCTTGGGCTAGTCTTAGGAAAATTTCATCCAAATTGAATCACGGGTTATGTAATTATCATTCTATTGGTTTGAATTGCAGTGTTATAGAGCAAGAAACCAATCATTGCCAATTCATATATGCAATGAAAATATGAATGCCCTCTCACCCCTTTTCTATCATTCACATTCGATTTACTTATGCAAACTGTACTGAGTATTCTTCTTGCCCCTCACCATTCTCGCCCAATGCCCTTATTCAATAAAGGGTATGTATGTACAGAGGCTAGATCAAATGGAAGAAGAGAGGATGAAAACAATCATAAAATAAGAAAATGCTATATATAAAACTTTCAAATACTATATATAAAAATTACATTGAAATACTTTATTTGTGGTCTAAATGAATCTGAAATACTTTATTTGTGTTCTACATTGAAATGTCTTTTTGTTATTAATATGATATGTCGAGGAATTACATATTAAAAGCATTTATAGGTGGGATAATAATTCTTTTACTTTCATTCATTTTATCTCTTTTCTTTTATATATAAAGTTGATATTAAATTACTTTACTAAAAGTGAAAACTGAAATATTTTATTTATATCTACATTGAAATATTTTTTCGTTATTAATATTATTTTAAAAATTTTCTATCAATTCCATGTTAAGAACCTAAAAAATTACACATCTCACTCATAATAGATTGTAGAAAACACTTTTCTGTACAATAAAGTCAATCTTTTAAATCATAAAAAAATATTCTTAAACAAAAAGAGATCATATTATACAAAAACATTAAATCATGATATCATAAAAATACTCACATTGTATAAAACTACTAAAACTACTAAAATATGCAATACAATTAAATAAGCAAATATTATTCAAAATAAGAAATAAAAAATCTTATGCTTAATATATTTATATTTTAGTAAAATTATCATTTATTCAAACTCTTCACCTTGGCTTATAAAAATACCCACTTTGTATAAACAAATATTATTCAAAATAAAAAATAAAAAATCTTATGCTTAATATATTTATATTTATATTTGTAATAAAATTATCATTTATTCACACTCTTCACCTTTGCTTATAAAAATACCCACTTTATATAAAACTACTAGAATGTGAAGTGCAATTAAACTAGCACAGCTGCTAAATTGTGGTCACCTTAATATCTTAATATTTTTTAATCAGGTGGACGTGGCAATAAGTTAGTGAATACAGTAATTTTTAAATACGATTAGGTAAATGTAAAAAAGTAAACATATAAAGGGATGTCTTTATAACAACTCGGAAGTTAATGGATGAAATTAGAGCCATTCATTTATTTTAACGACTAAGAATATTCTAGGCATATTTAATCTCGTCCATAAAAAATGTATTAAGAACTAAATACCTATTAAATGTGCCCATTGTCAATAGATGTATGTCTTTCGACGTAATTAAAAATACCCACTTTGTATAAAGCTACTAAGATTTGCAATGCAATTAAATTAGAAGGTATTTTTCAAAACAAAAAATCTTATGCCTAAAATATCTATATCTATATTTATAGTCAAATTGGCATTCATTCACACTCTTCACCTTGAGTGATTGTAATTGTAGTAATTGAATATCTTATACACTATAGTTTATCGTCACAATATGGATTCATGAATACTCAACAAGAGGAGAAAGACCAAACTTGTAAAGGGTTGGAAGCCCGATATAGATGAGGTGTTTAGGGTAGATGAAAGGTCATAGAAGTCAAAATATCTAAGACGATGGATATCCTCGTGAATAGAATTATTATGGATATGTTCGTGAATAGAATTATTTTCCTTCCAACAAAGGGTTTTCAATTTGGCATTGTAAGATATCTGCATAGGTTAATAAAGAGCTAGTTATTACTCAATGTTTTAATTCTTTTCCATAGTTGTGTTTAGCCTTAAGACTCTATTCTCATTATGTAGTTCCTTTGTTTCTTGTGGGTATGGACATGATTATTAATGGGACTGTTATAGTTTCATAATGTTTGTTATCACTTATTTTGTATTTGTTAATTGATGATATGAAACAAATGGGTTGCTCAGTGTTTAGAGTTTTTTTTCCATTGCTTAGAATATGTTATTATGTATATGCTTTAATTTGTTAATAATTTAGATTTTCCATTGCTTAGAATATGTTATTATGTATATGTTTTAATTTGTTAATAACTTTTTATATTGTTATATGTTTAATCATGTTTTCAGTGATATTTGTTATTAACGTATTTGTTGGAAATGAAGTGTTCTTGGCATTTAGATCATTTTGATTTTTCATAAAGTTGTGAGGGTTTGGTTCAAGTTCATTTTTAGTGGCAATCGTGAATTATTCTCCTTGTTATTAGTAATATATCTATCTTTTCTTCTTTCCTCCTTTAGTTAGGATTTAGTGAGTTTCATTCATGGTGCATTTTTACATCATGTACTAGTTGCACTTCATTTTAAACTCATAAAAACATAGACTATGAAAATTGAACGATAATCAAAAGACTTTCCATTTGAATAAAGAAATTTGCTAGTGTGTTTGTTTCGATTGTATCTATTTCTAAACACATGAAAACTATGTGAGTTAAGATAACACAAATTCGTTCATCTTTCCACTTAATATTAGGTGTTTCTTGGGCCTCCTCAATCCTATAAATTGAGGATCTCTCCTTGTTACACTAGAGGAAATTTTTAAGGATGAGGTTGTTTGCCAATTTCGTCATCTCTCAAGGGCCTATGGAACGAAGTCGTGTGTCTATGTATTTAAAAATCACTTGGCAACATAGATATGGCTTGGAATGTTCCAGGTGATTTTTACAAGGAAAATCACTCTATGGCATGGTGTAAACCACAATAGATGGAAATGACTGTAGAAATCAACTCTAATATCAAGTATGCTATATAAACAAACATGCTAACAAGACAAGGTAAAGAGTCTGCCTCATCTAGACGTTTGATGAATTCCACCATTGAGCACTTGGCTCAAAGAAATATACCTATAACTTGTCCTCAACAACCAAGATACGAAAACATATGGTGATAATATATAAAGCTAGCACGTATAATAACATAATCCATCAATATTCATAACAAATACACCCATGGAATAACAATTCAAATATTTTCAAGACATTAATTGGACAAGAAAATAGTATTTCTATTAGTATGAATGACAAGCTTTCATTTCAGCACATTCGAAACCCAAAAACTAAGTCCCTTACAGTTGGGCCTCCACCACTTCAATCCTCCACCAAAGGCAAGATCATATAAGAGGGAAAATGAGGTTCTTCATCAAATAGGGAAGAGCTTGGGGGCTAAACAATGTGTTCAAACTTAAAAGGACAAACAGATGCAAACTCAATATGAAGTTAATAATTTCTCCATAGTAACTTTGCTCTCAAAGTTGAATTCTTCTCCTTTTCTCCACAGATTGGATATGGCCCATTTATAGCCTTGAAATCGAACTTAAGGGCCAAGTTAGCATGTTTCTAGTATATGGAAGGTCAAGGATCATGGATACGGTGACGTGACATGGAAACTCGACACCATTTTTTAATTTTGAGCAAAAAACTCGATGTATGTGGGATGTAATGGTGCAACCTATGTATATGCATGTTGTATAGTTGTAAGGCTGCGTATATGTGGAAAAATACAATTTTTATCTCTGGGAACTGCAAAAGGGGACTTGAACTCTGCATAGGGAAATGGAAAAGGCCTTATGAGCAAGTCACATGGGGTGAGGAAAATCTTTCTATAACAGATGCCCCCTAATGTGTGAGGTCAAAAGAGTATCTTTGATGACTGAAATACATTATAATTCCCAGAAGTGGAGTAATGGAGACCCAGCGAGACGAACTTGTTGCTCATAAGAATATTACAATCCATAATGACTTTGTGCACATGGTTGCCAATTTTAACTACACTGCAGATCCATATGGAAATATACCAAACAACTTTTCATGGCCATGAATAGGCAATAGAAAAGTAGATACATGCCAAAGGTTGTCATAGTCACGATTAAGGCCCAGTGAAAACTAGTCTCAAAATAAATCTGAAGATATCTGTATAAAATGGAGTACAATCTGATCTCCCATAATCATTGAAATCATATAGGCACTGGTCCAATGAATGATAACAACAGCTTAGGAAAGCTACGACTATGAACTAATTTCTTCAAGCGTTCTACACGATCCACCAAAGGTGGAAGTCTACATCATGTGAATAAAGGAGTTGAGGTCGAACACAATGAGACTTCATTTGATTACCGGTCATTAAGGTATACCGTTAACAAATGCAAGACAACCTACCAATAATGAAAGTAGGTATTAAGGCACCAAGTACATTCTTACAAGTGTGAATAAAGGTGTTGAGGTTGAACACTTGAAGCATCCATCGATCAAGAGACATTGATGTAGTCACAATTGTCGATGGAAAGAGAACCTTCCACTTATGTATGCAAACCTCTAGGTATTGATAGGAGTCTAGGTCTCATTTCCAAAATAAATGGGATGAATTCGATGGAAGGAGACCCACTGAAAGGAGAGCATTAAGGAATCTCTCATCATTCAGTGCGAGGTACAAAGCAAGAGATTGATGATTTGGAGGAACTCAAAATAAGAATATGTTCCCGAACCAATGACCCTATGCATCTTTCGCATGCACCAAATGCAAGTAGTGCATGAAAAATACCCCTTGAATAACATCCAATAAGGAAAAATGCCAAAAAGGCGAGGAAACCACCAATAAGGATAATGACATACAAGACACTACACGAATCCCAATGTGTTAATAGATTTATTGCTTCTGAACACAAGGGAAACCCCCAAGTCAACGACCAATGAGGAAATGTCGACTGCTTGGTTCAAGGTTACCTACGCATAAGAAAAGTAGGACCAAGGTGCACAGTAGGACTACAACTTCATGTAATTATGAGACACACTAAAGGTATGGCCGACATGCAAATTCAAGAGTTTTGAGAAATGGTCGACATAGGTTGATAGACATCTTTTGAACAAGAGCATGAGACATATGGATGACTCTGGTAGCATAGACTTGAAGATGAAACTTTCTTATGCAAGAGGAACCAATCAAACTCTCCATAGGGACTAGAAGAGTAACCATTCGAGGGACTAAACTCTAAGTAACAATCTCAGCTTCCTAAGGTCATGATAAAACCAAAATTTCGATCACAAGTGGACTCAAAATTTTGTGGTCTGTTGAAAGGCGACACAACTGCTACCGACATGAGATAATCTTATTTCCTCACCCGTTTTTTTTAATATTTTCATATTCAAATGAATGTTATGATACAGAGCAGGAAACGAGTGTCGTGAGTAAGAAATTGGTTCCAACAATGGAACATACCTATGCACAGTGAATGGAGGTGCATGTAGGATATGGACACTTGGGGGAATGTTTCCTCTTGGGGCATAGGGTGTCAAGCTGCAAAGGATATGAAAAAGGATTTGCTTGGATGATGACGCAAATTGCTGAGGTGATAGGCTTATAATGTGAAAGCGAGAACAAAAATAGGCTCAATACTACAAGAAAGAGAATTAGATGCAATTACAACTTAACTCCAAAGAATGTCCTTTTTCATAAATTTAGTCTACATCGTTCGAAAAAGGTTTAAACTTACACCAAATAGACATCCTTTCAAATCCAATTTACGAGTGTGAAAGAGAAAAGTTCACTCAACAATCTTTTCATTTTTTGAGAGAGTCGTAAAAGAGCTTAAAGAAGACTCGTTGGGATTTCCCATAGGTATAGGTCAACATGCTTATGATTAAGAAATGAGGTTAGAATGCAAATTCATATATTAGATATAAGGAACTCTTGGTCCTACGGAAAAAATCTCTGCACAGGCACCGAATGGCACAAAGGTTATAACTAGGGAACCCATGTTTGGTAAGTCTTTACCATTCAATAAAGACACTTCTAGTTGTAGAAAGAAGGTTTTGTGTTGCTAATAAATGGGTTCGTACCTAAGGTATACAAATTGCAGTTATACGATAATACAAGTGTGCAAAACATAGTGATGATCTATCCTATATGTTGGTTAATGAAAATACCTTTCAAAGTTATGAACGAAGGACATGATGTTAGAAACCACAAGGATTCCTAGATAAAACCACCAAAACCAACTCCATCCAATGCATTTTTAGTCCACTAGGCCAAAATATTAGCAAAAACTATGTAAAGTGGGTAACGTTTTATCTATAAATAGTAAAAAATAACCAGAAAATTGTTCCTCAATCAGAGTCTTGGTTTTCATTAAATGCCCAATTACAAGTCGAACCCCAAACCATTTCAGGGACTCTTGGCCAATTCCTCCTTGGGGCATAAAAACCTAACAGAGAAACATTTTTGAGTTTCGTGAGATGTTGCAAGCTTGTTTAGGCATGGACTATGTGACCACATTCTCCATATGATCATGAGGCATGGTTTCATAAATTGGACCCCTAAATCCAAATGTTGCATTTCTTCTTACTAACCAAAACCTTAGTTTTCAAAATCGATGAAAAAAACAACTTCCGAGGAATTGGACCCGGTAGTGAGGGGTGATCTAGCTGAAATCCTATGCTTGGAATCCAATGGAGATGATGATTTCTCAATACGAGTCTTGATTTTGTTATATGCTCAGTGGCAAGTCACATCCCAAACCATTTCGGGGACTCTTGGACAATTTTTCCTCAGGGCATAAAAGCCTAACATAGCAGTATTTTTGAGTTCTGTGAGATGTTGAAAGCTTATTTATGCATGGAATAGGTGACCAAATTTTCCATTCACTCCCATGCCACAGATTCATAAATTGGACCCCTAAACCCAAATGTTGCATTGCTTCAAATTGAGCAAAACCCTTGTTCTAGAAATCAATGAGTAAATAAATTTTCGAGGCATGGCACCCGAGAGTGAGGGCATCTGAGAGTGAGGGGTGCTCTAGCTGAAATACTATTCCAATAAACCATTGTAGTTGGTGGTTCCTCAATCCTATACTCAGTTTTCATTTTATACCCAGTTGCAAGTCACATCCGAAACCATTTCGGGGACTCTTGGCCAATTCCTCCTCAAGTTATAAAAGCCTAAAGAAACAACATTTTTTAGTTTCGTGAGATGATGCAAGATTTCTTAGGAATGGACTAGGTGACCACATTATCCATCCACTCCCGAGGCATGATTTCACAAATTAGACCCCTTAATCCAAATGTTGCATTGCTTCAAACTAAGCAGAACACTAGTTCTCGAAGTAAATGAGTAAAGAAACTTCTGAGGCATGTCACTCGGGAGTGATGATGGGTTCTCTAGCTGAATTCATATCCTAGTAATCCATCAGAGTCAATGGTTCCTCAATATGAGTCTTGGTTTTCGTTTTATGCCCAATTGCAATTCATATCCCAAACATTTTCAGGGACTCTTGGCCAATTCCTCTTCAGGGCATAAGATCCTAATGGAGCAACAATTTTTAGTTCCCTGAGATGTTGCAAGCTTGTTTGGGAATGGAATATGTGACCACATTGTTTATCCATTTTCGAGGAATGGTTTCATAAATTAGACCCCTAAATCCAAATGTTGCATTGCTTCTTATTGAGAAAAACCCTAGTACTCCAAATTGATGAAAAAAACAAGTTTCAATGGATGGGACCTGAGAGTGAGGGGTTCTCTCTATGAAATACTATCCTAGGAATCCAACGGAGACAACAGTTTCTCCATCCGACTCTCGATTTTTGTTATATTCTCAGTTGCAAGTCACATCCCAAACCATTTCAGAGACTCTTGGCCAATTCCTCCTTAGGGCATAAAAACCTAACAAAGAATCATTTTTGAGTTCTGTGAGATTTTGCAAGCTTATTTAGGCATGGACTAGGTGACCACATTTTTCATCCTCTCCCAAGGAACAGTTTCATAAATTGGACCCCTTAATACAAATGCTTCATTGGTTCAAACTAAGCAAAACATTAGTTCTCAAAATCAATGAGTAAAGAAACTTCTGAGGCATGGCACCCAAGAGTGAAGGGTGCTCTAACTAAAATCCTATCTTAGTAATCCATCGGATTTGATGGTTCGGTAATACATGACTCCGTTTTCGTTTTATTCCCAGTTGTAAGTTACATCCCCAACCCATTTGGAGGACTCTTGGCCAATTCCTCCCGACGATATAAAAACCTAACATAACAACATTTTTGAGTTCCATGAGATTCTTCAAGATTGTTTGGGTATGTAATAAGTGACCACATTGTCCATCTTATCCAGAGGCATGGTTTCATAAATTAGACATCTAAATCCAAATGTTGCATTGCTTCTTACTAAGCAAAACCTTATTTATCCAAAACGATGAAAAAAAAACCCATTATTTCTCCAAAATGGGACCTGGGAGTGAAGGGTGCTCTAGCTAAAATCCTATCCCAGGAATCCAACGAAGATGAAGGTTTTTTTATCCGAGTCTTGTTTTTCGTTATATGCCTAGTTGCAAGTCACATCCAAAACCATTTCGGGGACTCTTGGCCAATTTCTCCTTAGGGCATAAAAACCTAACAGAGAGGGATTTTTGAGCTTTGTGAGATGTTGCAGGCTTTTTTAGGCATGGAATAGGTGACCACATTATCCATCTTGCCTCGAGGAAATTTTTCATAAATTAGACCTCTTAATCCAATGTTGCATTGCTTTAAATTGAGAAAAACACTAGTTCTTGAAATCAACGAGTAAAACAACTTTCGAGGCATGGAACCCAGGAGCGAGGGGTGATCTAGATGAAATCCTATCATAGTAATCCATTAGAGTCAATGATTCTTCAATCCGAGAATGGGTTTTCATTTTATGCCCAGTTGCAAGTCGCATCCCAAAGCATTTCAGAGACTCTTGGCCAATTCCTCCTGAAGGAATAAAATCCTGACGGGGTATCATTTTTTAGTTTCATGAGATGTTGCAAGCTTGTTTAGGCATGGAAAAGGTGACCACATTGTCCATCCGCTCTTGAGGAATGGTTTCATATATTGGATCCATAAATCCAAATGTTGCATTGCTTCAAATTAAGCAAAACACTAGTTCTCATAATTGATAAGAAAAAACAACTTCTGAGGGATTGGACCCAGGAGTGATGGGTGATCTAGCTAAAATACTATGCGAGGAATCCAACAAAGACGATGGTCCCTCAATCAAATTATCATTTTTTTTTATATGCCCAATTGCAAGTTGCATCCCAAACCATTTTGGGGACTCTTACCTAGTTGCAAGCTTGTTTAGGAATGGGCTATGTGACCACATTGTCCATCCTCTCCCAAAGAATGATTTCATAAATTGGACCTCTAAATCCAAATGTTGTATTGATTCAAACTAAGCAAAACCCTAGTTCTCAAAATTGATGAAAAAATAACTTTCGAGGGATTGGACCCAGGAGTGAGGGGTGCTCTAGATGAAATCATATGTGAGGAATCCAATAGAGATGACAATTCCTCAATGCGAGTCTTAGTTTTAGTTATATGCTCAGTTGCAATTCACATCCCAAACCATTTCGAGGACTCTTGGTCAATTGCTCTTCAGGGCATAAAATCCTAAATGAGCAACATTTTTGAGTTTCATGAGATGTTGCAAGCTTGTTTATTCATGGAATAGGTGACCAAATTGTCCATCCACTATCAAGTCACGGTTCATAAATTGGATTCCTAAATATAAATGTTACATTGCTTCAAACTGAGAAAAACTCTAGTTCTCTAAATGAATGAGTAAATCAACTTTTGAGGCATGG
Source organism: Picea engelmannii (assembly GCA_009831015.1). Classification (NCBI taxonomy): domain Eukaryota; kingdom Viridiplantae; phylum Streptophyta; class Pinopsida; order Pinales; family Pinaceae; genus Picea; species Picea engelmannii. The sequence goes on along the minus strand of ML784244.1, from coordinate 649,117 downwards.
CACCCAAGAGTGAGGGGTGATCTAACTGAAATCCTATTTCATAATCCATCGGAGTCTATGGTTACTCAATCCAAGACTCGATTTTTATTTTATGCCCAGTTGCAAGTCGCATCCCAAACCATTTCATGGACACTTGGCCAATTTCTCCTCACGGCATAAAATCCTAACAGAGAAACATTTTTGAGTTCCGTGAGATGTTGCAAGCTTGTTTAGGCATGGAAAAGGTGAAAAAATTTTCCATCCACTCCCGAGGCATGGTTTCATAAATTGCACCCCTAAATCCAAATGTTGCATTGCTTCAAAATAAGCAAAATGCTAGTTCTCGTAATCGATCTAAAAAACTTCCAAGGGATTTGACCCAGGAGTGAGGGGTGTTCTAGCTAAAATACTATGCTAGGAATCCAATGAAGATGGATATTCCTCAATCCAAGTCTCAGTTTTTTTTGTATGCCTAGTTTCAAGTCACATCCCAAACTATTTCAGGGACTCTTGGCCAATTCCTCCTCAGGGTATAAAAACCTAACAGATCAACATTTTTGAGTTTCGTGAGATGTTTCAAGCTTGTTTAGGCATTGAAAATGTGACCACATTTCCCATATTCTCCTGAGGCATGGTTTTATGAATTGGACCCCTAAATCCAAATGTTGTATTTCCTCGAACTAAACAAAACACTAGTTCTCGTAATCGATCAAAAAATCAACTTCTAAGGGATTTGACCCAAGAGTGAGGGTTGCTCTAGCTGAAATGATTTGCTAGGAATCCAACAAAGATGAAGGTTCCTAAATCAGAGTCTCAGTTTTTATTTATATTTCTCGTTACAAGTCATATCCCAAACCATTTTGGGGACTCTTGGCCAATTCCTCCTCAGGGCATAAAAGCCTGACAGAACAACATTTTTTTTTCCGTGAGATGCTTCAAGATTTTTTTGGAACTGACTAGGTGAAAAAATTTTCCATCCTCTCCCAAGGAATGGTTTCATAAATTAGACCCCTAAATCCAAATGTTTCATTGCTTCTTATTGAGAAAAACCCTATTACTCCAAATCGATGAAAAAAACAACTTTTGAAGCACGAAACCTGGGAGTGAGGGGTGCTGTAATTGAAATCATATCCCAGAAATCCAACAGAGATGATGGTTTCTCCATCCGAGTCTTGACTTTCTTTATATTCCCAGTTTCAAGTTGCATCCCAAACCATTTCAACGACTCTTGGCCAATTCCTCCTCAGGGCATAAAAATCTAACAGAGCAACATTTTTGAGTTCTGTGAGATGGTGCAAGCTTGTTTATGCATGGACTAGGTGACCACATTTTCCATCTGCTCTCAAGAAAAGGTTTCCTAAATTGGACCCTTTAATCCAAATTTTGCATTACTTCAAACTGAGCAAAACACTATTTGTCAAAATCAATGAGTGAAACAACTTTCGAGGCATGGCACCTGGGAGTGAGGGGTTCTCTAGATGAAATTCTATCCCTGTAATCCATTGAATTCAATGGTTCCATAATACGAGACTCATTTTTTGTTTTATGCCTACTTATAAGTCGCATCCCAAACCATTTTGGGGATTCTTAGCCAATTCCTCCTCAGGGCATAAAAGCCTAACAATACAACATTTTTGAGTTTTGTGAGATGCTGAAATCTTGGTTAGGCATGGACTAGGTGACCACATTGTCGATCCGCTCTGGAGGTATGGTTTCATAAATTATACCTCTAAATCCAAATGTTGCATTGCTTCTTACTAAGCAAAACCCTAGTTCTCCAAAACGATGAAAAAACCAACTTCCAAGGCATGTGAGCCAAGAGTGAGGGATGCTCTAGCTAAAATCCTATCCTAGGAATCCAACGAAGACAATGGTTTCTCCATATGAGTCTTGATTTTTTTTATATTATCAGTTTCAAGTCATATCCCAAACCATTTTGGGGACTTTTGGACAATTCTTCCTGAGGGCATAAAAACCTAACATAGCAACAATTTTTATGTTCCATGAGATGTTGCAAGGTTTTTAAGGCATGGACTAGGTGACCATATTGTCCATCCTCTCCCATTGCACGGTTTCATAAATTGGAACCTGTAATCCAAATGTTGTGTTGCTTCAAACTGAGCAAAACACTAGTTCTTGAAATAATTGAGTAAAGAAACTTCTGAGGCATGGCACCCGAGAGTGAGGGACGCTCTATTTGAAATCCTATCCTAGTAATCCATCAGAGTCAATGGTTCCTCAATCCAAGACTGGTTTTTTTGTTTTATGCCCAATTGCAAATCGCATCCCAAATCATTTAGGGGATTCTTGGCCAATTCCTCCTCAGGGAATAAAAGCCTAACATAGCAACATTTTTGAGTTCCGTGAGATCCTACAATCTTGTTTAGGCATAGAAAAGGTAACAACATTGTCCATATTCTTCCGAGGCATGTTTTCATAAATTGGACCCCTGAATTCAAATGTTGCATTGCTTCAAAATAAGAAAAACACTAGTTCACGTAATCGATAAAAAAAACAACCTTCGAGGGATTGGACCTGGGAGTGAGGGGTGCTCTAAATGAAATCCTATCCCAGAAATCCCATGAAGATGATGGTTCATGAATCAGAGCCATGTTTTTTTTATATTCCAAGTTGCAAGTTGCATCCCAAACCATTTCAGGGACTCTTGTCCAATTCCTCCTCAGGGCATAAAAACCTAACAGAGCAACATTTTTTAGTTTCGTGAGATGTTGCAAGATTGTTTAGGCATGGAATATGTAAAAACATCGTACATCCTCTCCCAAGTCATGGTTTCATAAGTTGGACCTCTAAATGCAAATGTTGCATTGATTCAAACTAAGCAAAACCCTAGTTCTCAAAATTGAAGAAAAAAAAACTTTCGAGGAATTGGACCCGAGAGTGAGGGGTCCTATAGCTGAAATCATATGCCAGGAATCCAACGGAGACAAAGATTCCTCATTCTGAGTCTCAGTTTTTGTTATATGATCATTTTCAAGTGACATCCCAAACCATTTTGGGGACTCTTGGCCAATCGCTCTTCAAGGCATAAAACCCTAATAGAGCAGCATTTTTGAGTTCCGTGAGATGTTGAAATATTTCATATTCATGGACTAGGTTACCACATTGCCCATCCGCTCCCGAGGCATAGTTTCCTAAATTGGACCCCTAAATCCAAATGTTGCATTGTTTCAAACTAAGCAAAACCCTATTTCTTGAAATCAATGAGTAAATCAACTTTTGAGGCATGGCACCCGAGAGTGAGGGGTTCTTTAGATGAAATCCTATCCCAGTAAGCCATCGGATTCCATGGTTCCACAATCTGAGACTTGGTTTTCATTTTATGCCTAGTTGCAAGTCGTATCCTAAACCATTTCAAGGACTCTTGGCCAATTCCTCCTCAAGGCATAAAATCCTAACAGAGCAACATTTTTGAATTACATGAGATGTTGCAAGCTTGTTTGGACACGAAAAAGGTGACCACATTGTCCATCTTTTCTCGAGGCATGGTTTCATAAATTGGACCCCTAAATCCAAATGTTGCATTGTTTCAAACTCAACAAAACACTAGTTCTCATAATCGATCAAAAAAACAAATTCTGAGGGATTGAACTTGGGAGTGAGGGGTGATCTAGATAAAATATTATGCCAAAAATACAATGGAGACGAAAGTTCCTCAATTAGAGTCTCTATTTTCATTATATTCCCAGTTGTAAGTCACATCCCAAACCATTCCGGGGACTCTTGGCCAATTCCTCCTCAGGGCATAAAGGACTAATGGAGCAACATTTTTGAGTTACATGAGATGTTGCAAGCTTGTTTAAGAATGTACTATGCGACCACATTTTCCTTCTCTCCCAAGGCACGATTTCATAAATTGGACCCCTAAATCCAAATGTTTCGTTGCTTCAAACTGAGAAAAACCCTAGTTCTCAAAATCGATGAAAAAAATAACTTCTGAGGGATTGGACCCGGGAGTGAGGGGTTCTCTAGCTGAAATCGTATGCCAGGAATCCAATGAAGACAACGTTTCCTCAATTTCAGTCTCATTTTTCATTATATTCTCAGTTGTAAGTCACATCCCAAACCATTTCGGGGATTCTTGGCCAATTCCTCCTCATGGCATAAAAACCTAATGGAGTGTCATTTTTTAGTTTCGTTAGATGCTTCAAGCTTGTTTATACATGGAATAGGTGACCAAATTGTCCCTGTACTCTCGAGGCACAGTTTCATAAACTGGACCCCTTAATCTAAATGTTGCATTGCTTCAAACTGAGCAAAACACTAGTTTTTAAAACTAATGAGTAAACCAACTTCTGAGGTATGGAACCCATAAGTGAGGGGTGTTATAGATGAAATATTATTCTAGTAATCCATCGGAGTCAATGGTTCCTCAATCTAAGACTCAGTTTTCTTTTTATGCCCAGTTGCAAGTCACATCCCAAAGCATTCTAGGGACTCTCGGCCAATTTCTCCTCTAGGAATAAAATCCTAACAGAGTATTATTTTTTAGTTTCGTTGGATGTTGCAAGATTATTTAGGCATGGAAAAGGTGACCACATTGTCCATCCTCTCCTGAGGAATGGTTTCATAAGTTGGACACCTAAATAAAAATGTTGCATTTCTTCAAACTAAGCAGAACACTAGTTCTCGTAATCGATAAGAAAAACAACTTTCGAGGGATTGGAATTGGGAGTGAGGGGTGATCTATCTTAAATCCTATGCCAAGAGTCCAAGGGAGATGATGGTTACTCAATAAGAGTCTCATTTTTAATTATATTCCCAGTTGTAATTCGTATCCCAAACCATTTCATGGACTCTTGGCAAATTCCTCCTTATGGCATAAAAACCTGAAGTAGCATCATTTTCGAGTTCTGTGAGATGTTGTAAGCTTGTTTAGGCATGAAATATGTGACCACATTTTCCTCCTCTCTCGAGGCACAATTTCATAAATTGGACCCCTAAATCCAAAGGTTGCATTGCTTCAAATTGAGAAAAACCCTAGTTCTTAAAATCAATGAAAAAACAAATTCTGATGGATTGGACCCAAGAGTGAGGGGTTTTGTAGCTGAGTTCCTATCCCAGGAATTCAACGGAGATGACGGTTTCTCTATCCAATTCTCGATTTTCATTATATTCCCAGTTGAAAGTCGCATCTCAAACCATTTTAGGGACTCTTGGATAATTCCTCTTCAGGGCATAAAAACCTAACATAGCAACGTTTTTTAGTTCCGTTAGATGCTGCAAGCTTGTTTAGGCATGAATTGGGGGAGCTTATTATTTATTCTCTCACGAGGCATGGAACCCGAGAGTGAGTGGTGCTCTAGCTGTAAGGAATGCAAAGGAAAGGCATGGAAATTTGAGGCATGCAAAGGCAAGGCATGACATGGCATGACAAGGAAAGGTATGATATGGAAAGGCATGGTATGGAAAAAGAATTTATGGCAAGTGAATGCAAGGCATGGTATGGAGGGGAATGGCATGGAAGCACATACCATACGATAACAAGGAATGACATGGAACAACAAGGCATGGCATAGAAAGGCATGGCATGGCATGGCATGGAAACACATGACAAGGAAAGGCATGCAAAGGAATGCCATGGCATGGCATGGAAAATTATGGAATGGTATGGAAAGACATGGCTAGTCATTGGAAGGCATGGTATGGAGGAGCATGTGTCATGGAAAGGAATACCATACGATAGCAATGCATGGCATGGAATGGGATGGCATGGCATGTCAAGGAAAGGCATGGAATGGAATGGCACGACAAGGCATGTCATTGCATGGAAAGGAAAGGCATGGCAAGGCAAGGAATGAAAAGGAAAGGCATGGCGTGGAATGGAAAGGAAAGGAAATGCATCACATAGAAAGGCAAGGAAATTCAAGGTATGGCATGGCAAGGAATGCAAATTAAAGGCATGACATGGCATGGAATGACAAGGAAATGAATGATATGGAAAGGAATGGTATGGAAATACAAGGCATGCCAAGTGAATGCAAGGCATGGTATGGAGAGACATGGCAAGGAAATGCATACAATACTATAGAAAGGCATGGCATGGAACGACAAGGCATGGCATGGCATGGAAAATCAAGGCATGGAAAGGCAAGGCATGCAAAAGGAAAGGAATGGCATGACGTGGAAAGGAAAGACAATGCATGGCATGACAAGGGAAGGAAATGCATGGCATGACAAGGCAAGGGATGGCATGGAAAGACATTCAAAGAAAATTAATGACATGGCATGGCATGGCGAGGAAAGGCATTGAAAGCCAAGGCATGAAATTGCATGGTAAGGAAAGGAAATGCATGGAAAGGAAAGGCAATGCAAGGCATGCAAAGGCAAGACATGACAATACAAGGCAAGGAAATTCACATTGACACATTTTATTACATTTTTGTCATAATTTTCAACACTTTAGGGCTTGATGTATTGAAATTTTTTTTTGGAAGGATTGACATTTGGATGTGGTGTAGTTGAATGAGTATCAAGAGAATCTTCAAAATTACCTATAAACTGGTTAATTCTCAAAGGACCTTTGAACCATATTACAATGGGCCAAAATGTCCTAGAAAAATATTCATTTGTGAATTATAAGAGAAGAAGACATATAGACCAATTAACTCTCAAAGTATTTTTATAGGAAAACATAATCATATATAGCACAAAATGGAGAGGGTTGGCACTTACGTTTATGTAATGGAATTTATAGTTGATAGTTAAAATGTATAACACATTTTTTTACGATCTTTACTAACGTTTATTCGAATTGTTGCATGTTTTACAACATTGGAATGACTTCTTATTTGTAACCTATTTGAAATTTTATTATGGTATGTGCACTTTTATATGATGTAATATGATTATGGTTTCGTTTCATATTTTGTAATATTATAAATATAACACAAAAAGTACATATTGCATGAAATAAATAATAACTTTTCATTTTGAATGTTCTTTTTTGCAGAACACAAGTCTTCTCGAAGATCCAGTTGATCCTCGTGAGATAGATCCATATTATAATGCGTTTGATACAAACACAGGATATGATGATGATAAGGAAGATGTAGAAGACATTGTGAATGACGATGATGATAAAGATAATGATGATGACCTAGTTGTTGTTAGTAGCCAATGACATTGATTATATAGACTCCACCATTGATCATTGTTGATATATCATTATGATGCATATTTTCATGTTTATTATCATATGTATCATTTTCACCTACAATACCATATTATTGTGTTTTATCATTTTGACTTATATCATTTGGACATATATCATCTTAACTTACGTTGATTGTTGGCCATGTATCATTCTAACATGTTATTGATCTACTGTCATATTTGACTTTCACTTGTTGTAGTTATATAGGATGATGATCTTATCAATATGAAAGATATAAGTTGTTTGACATGATACTTATCTAATATTGATATATCTGACTAGTTTTAATTATAGATGATGATCATGTTATAATCATTATCTTGTTATTATATATATATTGTAGATTGTAGATTTTATTTAGATGGATATTTAATAAGTATAATGATGTTGCTAGTTTGTATGGATGTCCAGTTCGCTAAAAAATATTTATAAAATATATCATATAAAATATTTCAAATGTAATATGACTTACTCTATAATAATATATATATTTTAAGATGCATGATATATTTAATTAATTAAATTGAAATAAAAAAAGTTAAATTACAATATGGAAGATAAAAGGGACACAACATGAGTTGTTAAAATGGAAGCAAAATGTGGCTCTAAAATGGAAGTAAAACTCAAAATTAAATTTGAAGCCATACTTGGAGCTATTTCAAGTACCAAGCTAAATTGGTTGCTCAACAAGAAGCAAAACTGGATGCTAATTAATAAGAAAATACCAACACTAAAAGGATGCAAACCCTGTACCTAAAAAAGAAGAAAAACCAAACACTAAAAAGGAAGCAAACCTTGCAACTAAAAGGAAGCAAACCATGGAGCTAACAACAAAGCAATTCAGGAAGCAAAAAAATATGCAATAATGGAAGCACATATTGGCGTTAATTTGGAAGCCAAACTAGAATTTATTTTTGATGCTACACTAGAAGAAAAATAGGAAGCAAGATTGGGAGCTAAACTAGGTGCTAAACCAAGAGCTAAACTAGGAGCTAAACTAGGAGATAAACCAGGAGCTAAACTAGGAGCTAAACCAGGAGATAAACTAGGAGATAAAACACGAGCTAACCCAAGAGCTAAATTAGGCACCACACCTGGAGCTAAAATAGGAGCTAAAAGAAGAGATAAATTAGGTGCCACACGTGGAGATAAAATATGCATTGAACTAGGAGATAAACCAGAAGCTAAACTAGGTGATAAACTAGGAGCTAAACTAGGAGCTACACCTAGAGATAAATTAGGCACTAAACCAAGAGCTAAAACATGAGCTAAATTAGGCACCACACCTAGAGATGCGCTAAACTAGGAGTTAAAAAAAGAGCTATTTTGGGCGTTATTTAGGGAGCTATATCTCACTTTAGGTGCTAAACTAGGCACTAAATCAGGAGCAAAATTGGGTGCTAAATAGGGAGATAAACTGGGCACTAAAAAGGGAGAACAACTATGTGCTAAAGAGGGAGAAAAACCTGGTGCTAAAGAGGGAGCTAAACTGGTCTCTAAATTAAGAGCTAAATCCAACGCCCATTTGAATATGTTATTTAGCGTTGGGTTTTGCGCCATCCTATTGGACCAATTCATGTCCTCAAATGCACTAAAATCCGACGCTAAACTAGGCACTAATGGCATGTTTTGTTGTAGTGTATTGGGAGTACCTGTGAACATAGATGGAGTGATAGTGCAACTGACTTTGAATTCATCGAGATTGTGGGTAACAGTCAATCGTACCCAACTTTGTTTGGACTAGATTGGGCCTTTAATAATCAGACAATCATGAACCTATAGAAAATAGAAATGGTTTTTGAAGGAGGCTTAAAGATCACTGCACCATTAGATCATATGGAGGAAAGAAGGTATGTGGAGACCACAAGAAGGGAAATTGATAACTTTTTTAACATGATAGTGCGCATGGATGACTATGTCAACCCCACTACAGATGGTTCGCTTGGTTGGAGAAGCATAATCTCTTGTGCATCAGAATTGAACAAAGGAAGCATTGATTGCTTGAAGTTTCGACTAGAAGGTCCACGCGCATTACTCGCTCATTAGGCTAGACCGAAACAAAGGTAGGAGATGTGCCAAAGTTTGAAGGATTAACCGAGGTAAGTTATTTTTTCAATGAATTCGAGATGCAAATACCCAAACAATAAGGATTATTAGCATTAGATGGTGCAGTAAGAGAAACCCCAATGAGATGCTGGGAAACCCACAAGGAAGGGATAGAGAATTACAAACAGTGCAAAAGGATGATACATATCAGGTTTGGAATGGAGAAAATTATGCCCAAGTATACAAGCATGAACGATCAGAAGGACCATGTGGCACAATGTAGTACAAATTGGAGGCAAGTGCAGAAGTAGGAATGGATGCACATGTTCATACATTTGCTAGAGACAGTTCCCAAAAACTATTACTTAGAGATAGGAGTATGAAGAGAAATGGTGAACTGGGAAGAACTCTTCTGAAAATTTAAGGTAACACTTAATTTTGAACGTAAGTCACCATTAGTTGATGCAGTCTTACAAGTTATTAGAAGAAAAAAAATTATGGACGAAGGACGAGTAGGAAGAGTACCTACACATAGTGCACATAGAGAGTTTGTGACAACTCATGAATTGTTGGAAAGTTATAAAATTACCGAGGATCACAAGGAAGAAGAAGACCTAATAAATGTATAGGTATCATAAATCGAAGGGGAGCACAACATAGTAGGTATAGCACTTGAATCTGATGCATACAAAAATCCCTTAAGAGTGCAAAGAGTGAACATTAACATAGAGGAAAAGACAAAGTTTGCAAACATTGGGGATTATTGGAACGAATCTGAGACCATGGAAAAGATTGCAAACCTACTGCATGAGTACCAAGATTTTTTTACAACCACCTTTTCATAAATGAAAGGGATAGCTCGAGCATTGGGCGATGTGAATATCCTACTGAAACCAGATGCTAATCCAGTAAGATAGAGACCTTAGAGATTAAATACAAAGTATCAGGAAAAATTGAAAGAAAAACTGGACATGATGATAGAAGATGGTATAACTTAACCCTTCAAAAAATATGAATGGATAATTATGATGGTGGTTCAAGATAATAAGAGGGGAATGACGAATTGGGAATAACTCATCCAAAATTTTAAGGTAACATTTAATTTTGAAGCTAAGTCACCTTTAGTTCGTCCAAAAATATTATAATTTGAGTAGACTTAATAAATTTGAATGATGCATGCTTACATGAACTATTCCCAACCCCCTTTACAGATGAAATATTCAAAAATTTAGGAGTACAGTAGGCCTACTCATTCACCGATGGATTTTCAGGATACCATCAGATAAATATTGAACCAGAAGATAGACATAAGAGGACATTTACGATGAAATGGGGAAGTTGCTAGTACATAGTTATGTTGTTTGGATTAAAGAATGCACCTGATGTGTTTTCTATAGTGGTTGTTCAAGCCTTTAAGGAGTTTATTCATCAGTTTTTGAAGTGTACCTAGATGATTGGACTATCTTTATCCTATTGAGATATCACATATAATCTTTAAGGTTGATGCTTGATGGATGTAGACAATACTAGATTTCATTAAATGTAAAGAAATGTATTTTATAGGCACTGTTTGGGATACTACTAGGACATGCGGTATGCAAGCAAGGTTTTTTAGTTGATGTGCCCAAGGTTTTTTAATAGTAATTTTAAATTTGCAACCATCTGAATCAGTGTGACAATTGAGAGCAATGTTGTGCCATACAATTTACTATCACATATTTATTAAAGGTTATGCATAGATTACAACCCCAATGGAGACGTTATTGAACAAATAAGATAAGTTTTAATGGAACAAAAATTGTCAGAAGGATTTGAATGTATTGAAACATAAGTTAGTAACCATGTCCATTATGGTATTCTGAGATTGGTAGAAAGAGTTTCAAATTCATGTGGATGCATCATCTATAACACTCGACGTAGTGTTATCCCAACCCCGAGAAGGAGAATTAGATCATATGATTACTTTTGTTAGAAGGAATATGTTGACAAATGAGAAAAATTACACGATGACGGAAAGGGAAGGCTTGGAAATGGTGTATTCCTTATAGAAATTCAAACATTATCTGTTGGGATCCCACTTCAATATGTATACAGACCATTATGCACTTGGATATCTAGTGAACAAGATATTGTTTGGGGGGGGGATCTATATATTGTTATTGTTATTCCAAGAATATGATTTTGAAGTTATTGTGAAGTCATGGGAAATTAATGTAGGACCAGACCATTTGTCATAGATACTAACAGGGGAAAATGCAAGGAACCTAGATGATAGCTTACAAGATGCACATTTGTTTTTAGTTCAAATTGTAGATGACCATTTTGTAAAGATTATCTAATACTCAAGCACAGGAGTGGCTCCGTAGGATATGAGAGTAACCCAAAAGAAAAAATTAGTGTTTAAATCAACGAATTATCAATTGATCACATGAAAATTATATAAATTAGGCATTGATGTTATACTACGATGATGTGTGCTAGAGCAAGAAAGACCAATGACCCTAGAACAAGCACATGATGCAATTGTAGGAGGAAATTATGCAGGAAAGGAAAAAATGCAGAATGTCTTGTGTGCAGGGATTTGTTGGTCTACCCTCTATAAGGATGAGAAGGAATATTTCCAGAGCTGTGATGTTTTCCATAGAGTAGGAAGACCATCACGAAGGTATTATTTTCCCTTGAATCCACAAGTTACCTTGCAGTTGTTTGAAAAATGGGAAATGGATTTTGTTGGACTAATTAACCCGCTAATGATAAGAATAGGAGCCATATACATAATTACCATGACAACCTACTTGACCAGATGGGTAGAGGTAGAACCAATTACAGATTGCAGTGTAGAGACAACTGTGTGTTTTTTGTTTGAGAACATAGTTACAATGTTTGGGTGTTTGAAAGTACTTATGAGTGATGAGGCTATAAAATAAAGAGCTATCATGATGATGAATTAGTGGTGCCACGTACCATTAAATGTTAGAGATCTTTACCAATTACAAAATTGAACAGTGAATTCACCTAAGATATGAAGTGATGGAGTAATAAAAGTAGGTAATGAATGACAAACATTAGTGGATTAGACGGAGATTTTAGGCGTGAAAGTAAAATAAAACTGGCAATAAGGAATAAAATCATGCAAAGGGACAACGGGGGAATATTATTGTTCGTTGAAGTTTACATAGAGAGTCGAATATTTCATAGTCGAAGATTCAAAGTTACAGAGCTAAATTCTCGAACAGAGTTCCAGAACCGGGTAGAAGTTGAAACCAATGTCAATGTGAAAGATGGAACCTAAGGAAAAAAAAACATTGACCTCAATACCAAAGAAACTGGGAAACCAACCTACAACACCGCCGATAGTAAAAGAAACATAGGAGGCATTGTCCTTAGTCGAAACATTCCCTCAAGATTATATCCCATCGAGAAATCCACTAGCGGAACACATCCACTTACATAAGGAAGTGATGTATCCATTAGTTGAGCCACCGATTCCAAATGGATTCATAGTATAAGGGGATATGCTAGGTATGATACCAACTCTTAAATACATCGACCATGTTATCACCGATGAAAATGATTTTGAGAGCTCATACCGAGTAAGTTTTTTATGAAATCCATTAGTTTTGAGACCCACATGATCATCATAGAACCACATGTGTGGGATAGGGCATTGCAGAAAGAAGGTCTTCTAAACCTGTTCGACATAACACATTTTGGACGGAGGCAGGAGATAATGTGTTTGTGAAAATTCTACTAAGTTTAGTGCATGGAGGATATCTGTGGCTTGACAGGACAATATCCATTGATACTAATTTGATAGTGCGCATCATAGGTCTTACTTCGTAGGGACGTGACCCTACATCCTTGTTTTTTAATAATAAGAATGAGAAATATCTCGATAAGAGCATGATATAAAATTTTCATATATTCCATGGATAGCATGGTATGGATGTCGCTAGCATATGCGACTCGACGATAAGGTTTGAAATGAAAGCCTTAGCCTGTAAACTATTGAGGAAATGCATAAAACATAAAGTACCAACAACGATTATTGCGATTGTAGAACAATGTGTAGAATGTGTCCAAATGAAATGGGAAAATTTTTTGTTGAACCCATTTTTGATTGACTGAGAGGAAGCGTAGGACAAGGGGAAAAATTCCACTACTCTTGGTTATTGATCCTAATCGCACTATTATCTTGGAGAGATATAGACTACAGTCATTGTTTGGGCCTCAAGGAGAAGCCTTGCTTAGCCGCGCGCTATCGGAACCTTTGGTACACTACACATGAGGCATGCCAGATGGACAATAATGTCACATCATATATCTATAAGGAAACTATTAGAGAAAAAATAGAGAGGATCCCATGCATACTACCTCAGGTAGTCAAGGTGTACAAGGTAGTGGCATGTTTTAAGGTAGGGTTCCACCATATGTATGTTCAGGCGAAGAAATACCTAGACAAACAGTGGCTTCCAACACGATACAGGTTGATAGAAGAGGAGATGGGAAACATTATGGATGATTGGGATGATGAGTAGAAAATTCAACCCACGTAACCAGAGCCATCAATGCATCCAAACCTGAAACTATATAATGTCTATGAGGAGGAAGAGGACCAGGACAAAGGGAAGGCCCTAGGGGAGCCAACACCACCACCAACACCGCACAATGACAGAAAGATAAAAGAGTCAGAGATAGGGAGACCCACACAACAACAACCCAAGAATAAATATGTTAAGGAAGTCATTATTCAAGTACTGACAGAAGAAGATCTATAGAAGATAGGTGACCAAGTAAAGGAATCCACTAACGGAGGACTTCAACACATAACACAACAACACAAAGATATGAACAAATGAATGGAGGAACATATGGAATAATTTTGACAACTATTAGAAGCTACAAATATCGTGCTAGCATGACAAACAGAGGAAGAACCAACAACCAACACTACCAAGACTGGAGAGGCAGGGACAAAAATCTCCTAATCTTTGGAAGTCACTGGAGAAAGAAGGCTAATTAGGCTAGTGATAGGGGCAGTCGAATTCCCCATGAATGAGATGAAAGGGAGGTCCAGGGCATTAGTTCACATAGATACAGTGCTATCACAACTACCAATCGATCTGTTGCATGAGCAATAGATGAGTGAAACACAAGAGTTGAATGTACGCATCGAGAAGAAATCTAATGAGCTAGTAAATATTACAACATAAAATGTTTCCTTAGAGATAGAGTACTACAAAGTAAAATAGGAGCACGATGAGGCCAAGCAAAAAGTAGAATGAATGTAGCAGGCATTCAAGCAAGTCTGTCAAGAACTCCTAGAAGTGTAGGATGAGAAGGAGGCTCTAGTGGAAGATGAAGTCACTAAGATAAGTTAATTCGTTCAAGGATTCCATGCATGCATATTGGATCTATGAAACATACCCATCCACCAGCAGGTCGGGAACACTACCTCAAAAACCTTGTTTGAAACTGATTTCGAATTTTGATACCATTTACATTATTAAAGAAGCATGAAAGAAACATGATAACAACACATGAAAGAATAAATATTCATGCTATGGTATAGACAATATTTAAACATGCCATGCATAGAAATAACCAACAATCAAGCACATCAGATATACAAATCTTAGAGATATTAATTAATAGACAACAAAAACAAATATAAAAAAGAGAAACACATGACATAGAGCACTTATCTTAATCAAAATGGTTCACCAACTCGCTGGAGACCAATGACATTCCACCCAAATATAGACATTGTTGTTCCAAGTCTCAACAGAAATGTCACCCCCGAGCCAGGGCTATGAATCCACAAGGATGGTTCTAGGGTGTCACTCAAGGATCAGGCTCAGGCTCTCATAGTTTACTCAACACACAACAATCCAAATTACACCATCTCTCTTCTCTCCAGCCTGCACAACCCAATAAAATGTACCCCATTCTCTGCCATGCAACCCCTTAGGCTATCCACCTCCTTTCAGGGCTCGAATGGATTTGGTCCAAAATCTCCATGTTGGGACTCTCGAGACTCATAACTGTGAATAAATTTTAGTACATGGCAATGCATCTCAGACATGCGAGCATTACTTCATGGTTGAAACACACCAGTCATTGATACAACCAACAAAAAATGGCTTCATCCTCAATAGTTCACCCAATGTCCCATTCCAACAACAAGAATGAATGAGTGAAAAAGTGAACATAAATGGAGAGTGTGAGAAATGAATAATTAATGAATAGAGTGAGTGAAAGAAGAACCCAAAACCATCCCACAAGATGGGTTTGTATAATTAATTGCAAATTAAGAACCACATGGCCTTCCCGAAGAAGCTTATGTAACCACTCCTCTCCATTAAGAAAATTATGGGTAGATAAAATATGATAAAATGACTTATCCCCTTAAGCCCGCTCTCTTGTGGAATCATATCCCTCTATAACTCTTGTCCTTGTCTGTCTTTCATCCATCTATGTATTTTATTATTAATAATGATCATATAATTACATTTCCTAGGCACATTGAACTCTTTAAGTGTTTGGGCACTCCATCCTTTCATCAAATAAAGAAATACATTATATCTTAAGGGGACTCTAAAACAGGGTACTACATTCCCCTCCCCCTTATTTTAAAAATTTATTCAAAAATTTGTGGGTACTATGCTTGCATGGCATCTTCATGCTTCCAATTAGCTTCTTCAGGACCGTAACAAGTCCACTAAACTTTTACCAACTCTATAACTCGATTTCAAAGCATTTTGACTTTTTGGTTTAATATATGCACTAGTTGGACCTTAACGTATCCCTCTAGTTCTACCTGAATCAAATTTCAATCAATAACATGGTTAGGATCATGTATGTAATTTTTCATCAAAGAGACATGAAATACATTATGCACATTCATGCAAGCAAGTGATGCAAGCATGTATACACCTGGCCCTGTTATATCCAAGATATCAAATGAACCATAAAATATTGTTGTTAGCTTTGTACAACTACCCAAATTCAATGACCTCTTCTTGGGATTCAATTTTAAAAGAACATGCCCCCCCCCACTTGAAATTCTTTGGTTGTCATGTTCTTATCTACAAAACTTTCTATCTATCTTGAGCTGCCTTTAAATTCTGCTTAACTCTAACCATCTGGTCTTCCATGTCCTTGAGCAATTTTGGCCCAAGTACTACTTTGTCTGTTTGGTTTGTCCCAACTCACTGGAGTATTGCATTTTATACCATACAAAGCCTCAAATGGGATCATCTTAAATGAAGCTTGATACCCATTATTATAGGAGAACTCAACCAAATGCAAGTAGTCTTCCCACTTAGATGGTTTATCCATCACATACATTCTCAACATGTCTTCAATCAGTTGGTTGACTCTGTCTGTCTGCCCATCTAGATGTGGATGCTATCTTGTGCTAAAATTCAAATTTGTACCAAATATGTTAAATAATCCCGTCCATAAATTTGAATTAAACTTTGTATCTCGATCTGAAAAAATTTCCTTAGGTATCCCATGCAGCCTAGCAATTTCCCTCATGTAAATTTCTGCAATATTAGTTGTTGTATGAGTCCTTTTCATAGGAACAAAATGAGTGGCCTTTGTCAATTTATCCACAACTACCATTATGGAATCATGTTTCCCTGTCCTAGTAAATTTAGTTATAAAATCAATGGTTACCACTTCCCATTTCTTCTTTGGGATTGGAAATGGTTGAAGCAAACTCGTTGGGTATCTATGCTCATCTTTTACTCTCTAACATTCCATACATCTAACAATGTAATCAACAACATTCCTGGACAAAAGAATTGGCTTCTTACTGTTGCAATTATTTTCTGGTAACCAAGATGTCCAACACATGTAACACTATGCCTTTCTTTTAGTACCAAATTCCTAAGTTCTCCTGAACTAGGAACATAAATTCTATTCTTATGCATAAGCAATCTATCTTCCTTAATCTCATAACCTTTAATTTTCAGTTGTACGTTTTCTTGTTGTAAAATTTCTTTAACCTATAGGTAATGATAATCTATAACAACAACATCTAAAATTCATCTCTTTAAATCTCATTGATGCATACTAAAAGATGTATCATGCATGAGATGTACTCTTATGTTGAGTGAATCAACAACTTTGTTTTATTTTCCCTTGATATGCTTGACGTCAAAGTCATACTCACTTAAAAAATTCCAACCATCTTGTTTTCCTAGCATTCAAAGTTGCTTGTTCAAAAATATATTTTAGACCACTATGCTCTGTCCTTAATTTAAATATTTTTCCCATGAGATAATTCCTCCACATATTCAATGCATGGACTAAAGTAGCAAGCTCCAAATCACATGTGGCATAATTCCTCTCGTGTTATTTGAGTTTACTGGACTCATAACCAATGAAATTTACATTTTGAGTGATGAATCCACCAAGTCCTTGCATGAATCTGTACATACCAAAAATTATCATTTGAGTCAACAATGTTTAAAATAGGTGCACTAGTAAGCAATTCTTTCAAAAAATTAAAATTCCCTTCACACTCAGTTGTCCATTCAAAATTGACACCATGTGTCCTTATTTTATAAAGAAGTTATGGGATGAGAAATATTAGACAACCCCGCTATAAACCTCTCATAGTATCTGGCTAATCCCATAAAAGATTTGATTTCTGAAACATTCCTGGGTGTTGGCCATCGTCTAATGGCTTCAATATTTTCTGGATCTATTGTTATTCCTTATTCTGAAATAATATGACCCAAATAATGGATTTGTTCTTGGTAAAAAGAAGACTTAGTAAGCTTGGAATAAGGTTGATGTTCCCTCAACACTTGAAATACCAACCTCAAGTGATGTTCATGCTCTTCCTTGGACTTAGAATAAATAAGTATGTCATCAAAGAACACAATGACAAACTTATCTAGATAATTTCTAAATATGCCATTCATTAAGCACATAAAGACAATTGGTGCATTTGTCAGTCCAAATGGCACCACAAAAAACTCATAATGTCCATACATAGTTATGAAGGATGTCTTATTGATGTCTTGTTCCTTTATTCTTTCATGATGGTATCTGGATCTGAAGTCTATATTTGAAAATATCTTTGCTCCTCTTAGATGATCAAAGAGGTCATCAATTCTGGGTAGAGGGTATTTGTTCTTCACAGTTGTTTCATTCAACTTTCTAAATTCTATGCAGATCCTCAAGGTTCCATCCTTGTTTTTAACAAAGAGTATTGGTGCTCCCCAAAGTGAAACACTTGGACATATGTACCCTTTCTTCAACAACTCTTCCAACTTCATTTACAATTCTTTCAAGTCAAGTGTACTCATTGTGTAAGGTGTTTTTGATACTAGGAAAACTCCTGGTACTAAATCAATAGAGAAATCTATCTCCCTCTTTGGTAGAAATCATGGTATTTCTTGGAATACATCTTCAAACTCTTGCAATATTGGAGAATATTCAAGGCTTGGCCTTTCAATCTTTTCTAACTCTTCCACATGAGATGCATGAAATTAACATCCTTTCCTGAAACATTTCTTCAGCTGTAGGGATGAAATCTCCCTTATAGAAATGTATATTTTAACCTTGTACAATTATTTACTGCAAACAAATTTTTAGTAAAAGAACATAAAATATAAAATGGAAAATGCACACATTACATAGAGATTTTCCTCTAGAAATCCAAACCAGGAAAACCAACATATTCTATATTAGTTCACATCATACATTTTTAATAGTACAATATACATACAGGATCCAACAACATCGAAAACCCTAACCCAATGACCTGGATTAGTCAACAACCCTAATTCCTTAACCGGAAATAGAAAACCATTGACAAAAAACTATGTGACACAAAAATCTAGCTGAGATGAAAAATGAGGAAAAAAAGGTGACACGTTTCTCAAGGGAATAAATCGGTCTTGAAATTCTTTTCTCAATGCTTTGTTTTCCTTTCTCATCAAGACATGTAAAGGTCTTGTTATGACAATCTAGGAAAACATGGTGTCAGTCCAACCAATTAGGATGTCATAGGATCCTAATGGGATGATATTCATATCACCAACTTTATTTACTCCATTGATATTTATTGGACAACTTATGACAACCTCATTGATCTTTCTTTTGCTTCCAGTGGCTAGTTGAACCAAACTTGACTTGCCTAGATTATTTTATCCAACTGTAATGTATCCACTCTTTTAGGATTAATGCAACAATGACTTACTCATGAATCAATTAAAATAACAAAAGGATGATTAATCATTTTACCTTCCACTTCGATCATATTGGATTGGTATACTGCTTATCATTCTTCTAAGGTTGTATATATATTTCCCATGTTCTCCATTGTTGTAGCCTCTTGGATGTTGTGTATAGTATTTGTTTTGTCTCCTTTGCGAGAGAAATCCTTGTATAGGTGATTTTCCTTGCACCCCCAACATTGAATTGGTGGTCTTCCTCTTTTCCCCAAGGAAACCTCTTTCTTGGATTCATCCTTAGTAGATTGACCTTATGGATTTTTATTAGTGTAGTTTCTATTGAAAGGAGGTTTGAACCTCTTCCTCCTCTAATCAAATTTCTCCCGATTCTTATCCTTCCAAGATTTCTACATGGATTCTCTGCCCTTGCCTTGCTCATAAAGGTACTTATCCTTTCTGATGATCTCAGTCAATGTCTTGGACTCATCATATTGAATATTCTCTTTATAAAAGGATGACAGTCCTCTTAAAAACCTTTGTATCTTCACTTTTTCATCTTTAATAAATCCTACATACTTCAACAATCCTAAGAACCTTTTCTCATATTATTTCATGATCATTCCTCCCAACCTTAGATAAAATAACTCTTGCATCTTCTTGTCATAGAAGTGATTTGGAAGGTACTCCTTCTGAAAATATTTCTTAAAATTCTTCCAAGTGATCTTGCTCTCATTAATGTGCTCAACTTTTTTAAGCTGATCCCACCACATAGCAGTTTTTCCATGTAAATGGTAAGTGGTAATTCAGGCTTCTAGGTTTGAGGAGTAGTTATGTAATGGAAAATACCTCATGAGTCAAAGAAACCATGCTTCAAAATCATCTTCCCTTTCTCTTTCACCATCAAAGGATGGTGGCTTAAGTTTCCTCAACTCTCCTTGCAAACTTCCCTATTCATGCCTTCTTTTTTGGTGCCTAACATGAGACAGTTTTGGAATACTTATGGAGTCCTCAAATGCATAACATTTCCTTGTTGAGTAAGGTGGTGAGTGATGTCTATGAGTTCTGCTGGAACTTATTGAATGAGTAACTCTTCTATAGTTACCTCTTCTTTCATGATATCTTTCTTCTTCCTCCTACCTTAAGTCTGATCCATTCCTTGCTTTCCTATGTGACTGATTTAGGATTTGCATTACTTGATAATTTATCTGATTTTTTTCTCTCATCAAGCTCTCATTGTCTACTTTATGACTCTGCACTTCTATTTTCAGGATCCTCACAATCTCTATTAAGGTTTCTTGTTCCCCTCTACTCCTATTCCCATTTGATTCTATATATGCATTACCAAGACTGATATTTTTACCTTTTTCTTCTTTATCATGAATGAAGGCTCCCTTTCCTTCCTCCATTTTTGGAATATGCATTATTATATTGAATTGATATTGTTATACTCCCTAATTATACAAAATGTGAAAGAAACCATTTTGTTTGAATTGTGCATATTATAAATTATTTTCCAAACAATGCTACATGTCCTTTTTCAACTGAATTAATAAAGAAATATATCATCATTCTCCAAATTATAAGAATTCAATTTTATTCTCCTCTGAATCATTTTTCTAATGACTATTCCCATGCCCCAATCTGATATTTGAGATGAAATTTATGGCTTCCTAAAAAGGTCACTTTCACCCTTCTTGTGCAAATAAGATCTTGTAGCAAAAATGGAATGGTTGTCTACCAATCTTGTCAATTTTTCCACAATCTCTTTAAACTGGTACATAATTCGAATTCTACACAGGAGCTTCCTTCAATCCACTTTCCTTGTGAGCATGTGCTTGAAACCACTGGCTTATCCACTCTAAGTGATGTTCCTTTAGCGCTTCTCTCTTTGTTATTGTATAGAGGACCTCATTTGAAAATGTTTGTAGGCTTGTTTACTTCTAGGCCCTTCACACCTTAAGAAATCCCCCTTCCTTATCATGAGACCGGTGATGGAACTAGGTCCTGCGGACTTCGGTCTTTGACTATTGTCCCTTTTCGATCTTCCAACTCTCCCAGATTTTGACCCACCAAAGTGGTCATCAAGTGTAGGCGACCAATGGTTGCCGATTAACATTCCTTCTTAGTTTTTCTTCCCACTTCTTGATCGAATGGACAAGAAGGATCCCACATGATATTGATCTATGGTTCTTGGGATTTTGGTGCTTTGTGATTTGTTTTTTTTCTTCCGGAGTAATACTTCCCGAAGTAAACTTCACCAAAGTACTTATATTATCTCCACTAGTAGATCATATAGTTGATATTTAATCTCCCCTTTACTGGATGATATTGGCTCATATGGAGGCTTCAATGAAATCAACAATCATGACTTAATAAAGTGTTGATATGAACAATCCTTAATTATTTCGAGGCTTCGACACTTCGAGACTCTGGGATGTTACAATTCTCAAGTTACTCAACTCCCTTAGAGCTATACCTCCCAAAGTGGTCATAAATTGACGATGACCACTTACCATCGGTTAACACCTCTTCTTACACTATCATTCCAGTAGCTTAATCCAATGGAAAAAACTTAATCAAGTTTTGAGATGGACAATCGTTATTTATTTCGGGGTTTCGACACTCCTGGACTCCAGAATATTACAAATCTCATGTTGTTAAACTCCCTTGGAGTTATACCTACTGAAGTTCTTATTCCATCCTTCCACTACTTGATCTAATGATTGAGAAAAGTCACGAAGGGATCTTAGATCAATGGTTTGTGTGATTTCACTACTTCATCCTTTAACAGTTTTGTTGGTAAACGAAGCTAGACATTCTTGGAGGTCATTATCCCGGAGATGACATGGCATGATGATGTCACATATGGTGACATGGACCCATGGTATGTGTGACACATGTCACTCAGAAATGGACATGTTGGGGTCCACAAAAAAATGAATTCATGTGTCACACGTCCCCATATGGCACCCCTTCAACATGGCATAAGACACGTCATTATCCAAATGGATGGTCCACATTCCTCTGCTCCAGATCTGATAGCCTACGTGATTTCACGACTTCATATTTTCACTTCATGGCTTTGGAACTTCATGTCTTCGACAATTCGTGGCTTTGAAAATTTGAAGATTCAAAACTTCATGACTTAGGAACTTCATGGATTCACCTAGTCTCCAATAATCACTCTTGATTTCTTCCCTCGATCTAATGGTTGGAGGGATTTCAAGGTCTTGGAACTTCATGATTTCATGCCTCTGCCTTGTCTCCAACAATTTCTGAAGTGGTGAAGTTCTGGAGTCCCAACAATTACGCTATCCTTCCACTTGGCCTCGTTCAATGACTGGTGATATATCAGTTCGATCCGATGGCTCTGGTTATACTCAAAATTTCTCAATCAGATCTAATGACTCATTCTTATATGACTCCTGATCTAATGGTCACAATTCCATGATCCTTTATAAAGGATATATGCTTCCATTTCTCTCTAGCTTCTACATGATTTATGCAATGCTCTTTCTCTTGATATTTTTTTTCCTCTTGCCATGATTGAAATCATTAAAAACTAACTTTCCAACATCCCAACTGTAACAAATTTTCCTCACAGTTCTGAAGGTGTTTCTACAGTTGATCTTCTACGAATTCAATCCCAATATCACTTGCTTTAGGTGCTCCTTTTCTTAAGCTTTAGGATATGAAAGACATATTATTTCTTAATGAAAATACCATTTCCAACAGTTCTGAACCATACCAGTCTAATGTTTCAACCAAAATCTATGATACCAATCTGTAACATTCCCATCCACCCCCGGGCTGAGCACACTACATCAAAAACCCTGTTTGAAACTAGTTTCGAATTCTGATACCATTTACATTATTAAAGAAGAATGAAAGAAACATGATAACAACACATGAAATAATAAATATTTATGATATGGTATAAAGAATGTTTAAACATGCCATGCATAGAAATAACCATCAATTAGGAACATACAATATACATGTCTTAAATATCTTAATTAATACACAACGAAAATAAATATATAGAAGAGAAACTCATGACATAGAGCACTTATCTTAATACAAATGGTTTACCAATTGGCTGCAGACCAAGTACATTCCATCCAACTGTAGACATTGTCATTCCAAGTCTCAACAACAATTTCACCCCCGAGCCAGGGCTATGACTCCATAGAGACGGTTCCAGGGTGTCACTCAACTTCCCCAAAATAGTCACAACTCAAGCTCTCATAGATTACTAAACACACAACAATCCAAGTTCCCCAACTCTCCTCTCTCCAGCCTACAAAACACAAGAGAATGGAACCCTTTCTCTACCACATAGTCCCTCATGTTGTCCACCTCCTTCCAGGGCTCCAGTGCTTCTGGTCCAGAATCTCCATGTTGGGACTCTCAACACTCACAACTGTGAATACCTTTTATTACATTCCAATGCATCTCATGTATACAAACATTAATTCATGTCTGAAACACACTAGTCACTTCTACATCAAACAAACAATGGCTTCCTCCTCAATAATTCTCCCCCAGGTTCCATTCCAGCAATAAGGATTAATGAGTAAAAAAGTGAACACAAATGGAGAGTGTGAACAATGAATAATGAATGAATAGAGTGAGTGACATAATAACCCTAAAATAGCCCACAATATGGGTTTATATAATTAATTGCAAATCAAGAGCCACATGGCCTTCCCCAAGAAGCTCATGTAACCACTTCTATCCATTAAAACAACTATGTGTAAATAAAATATGATGAAACGAATTATCCCCTTAAGCCCCCTATCTCATGGAATAATAGCCCCCTATAACTCTTTTCATTGTCGATCTTGCAGCCAATGATGTATTTTATTATTAATAATGATAATAGAATTACATTTCGTAGACATATTGGTGATCTAGATTATTTTTGGCATGAAATGCGAGTGGAGATATAATAAATAAATGCACAGAGATATTGAAGATATTCAATAAGATAATTTAAATGTATCAGAGATGAAACCATAAACACAGATATACAATAATACACAATTTCTATTAATGAAAGAAATGTACAGAGACTATAAAAATACAGAGTGAAAGACTAGCTAGAATGGTGGCATCTTATCTCTGAGAAGAGATGTGAAGGCTACTTGCATTCGCAAGAAGATGATTACAATAACGCTTTGAAGGCCTTTTTACAATAAACAGGAATGCCCAAAACCATAGACATCCAAAAACCTAACCCTAGGAGATGAAGCGCCAAAAGTCATGTGGGCCTCGTTTGGGTAAGTGAGTACATCAACTTCTCGGGGTTGTAACTTTTGCATACGACCTCTATTTTAGGCATATGATAGATCGTTGGAAACGTATCGTCGAGGAGATTAATTTTTGGGGCGCAATAATTCATTTGATGATCATTGAGAACTGTTATCTCTAAAAACCTTCATTTAGGCTCTCAAAATGGCCCCAGAAGTTAAAACCTGCTAAAAATTGTAAATTGCCAAAATTGCCAGAAAATGGTTTTGAGCCAGTCGAAAAAGGTGGGTGGCCACCAATATCCACCTAGATCAATCTTCCCTCCTTGGGAAGAAATGGTATCCATTGCATTGAGTTCCCAGGGGAGAGGGAAAATCGTTTTTTGGATCTGCAACTTGGTGAGTTGTTTGTATTGCTGGAGACGTCGCGCTGCTTAGTTTGTAGAAGTCTGTCATGAACCTGTTGAAGCTGAGGCTATTCAAAAAGTCAAGCTACATGAGAGGACGGTGTGAAGAAGGAATCTTTGTGCTTTGCTGCAATCTTCTCGACCTTCTTCTATTGGATAGAAGGTGTAGGGGGTGAGGTTGTAGTGGTTGCAATGTCCTTCTGTTCCCCTTTTGAATACATTGTGAAGAAGCTAAATTTTGCAGTACGAGATACTACCGTGTGAAACTTTTTAGGTGGAACAATAATTGGAACTACCTATGGTATTCTGTAGAGATGACCCCCCAAAGTAACAATGACACTACGGGGTCAAGACTCATAAACAACATGGTGTCTCCACATATATGGTTGGCCCAAGAGAACATCACAGACATACAGTGGGGAAACATCACGTAATACCTCATCCTTGAAGGGTTGGATGTCGTATGAAAATCGACATTGTTGGCTGACACAGAGATCTCGTCCTTGTCAAAGCCACCCGATGTTGTATGGCTGCGGGTGTGGTGTTGTCGACAATCCCAACTATTTGATGACCTCTACTGAGATGAGGTTTTTCTAGCTTCCACTATCAACGATAAAATGTAGTGGGGTCCCCCTCACCCACATCTATGAATGAAAAAAGGGCTCCCCCTCTTGAAGATCTATTGGTTCTTCTAGTTGAATTGTTGTGGTCACGACAATAGTAGTGGAGTCGACGTCAATGATCTGTCCTTTACCAATATTTTCAGAATCAGATTCTGAATCAGGGTTCGACTCCTTGTCTTTGATCTCGACCACCAATGACTATTTTGAGTGACATTCATCAGTGTTGTGCCAGGGGATTTTGTGGAAATCACACCATTTTTTAGTGTCCTTCTTTGTCTTCTCGTGACCCTTCTTTTCTTATGTCTTGGACTGGTTTTTGGGACACTATTTGTTAGGGCCATCTTTGTCATACTTTGGCTGTTGTAGATTTGCAGACCTGAATTCTCGTTTGTTCTAGCGCTTAAATTTCTGCTCAATTTTAACAGCATATCGATAAGCAACACCAAGTGATGAGATGTCTAGAAAATCCATTTAAGTCTGGATGTATCTGTGTAGAGCCCCAGGGTATTTAAGAACCAAATGTTGCTCAGAGTCTTTGATACCCAACTTGGTGCACAAGGTATGGAAGGTATTGGTGAACTCCAGAACTGCTTGGCCCCTCTCTTGCCATAGTGTGGTCCATCTCATGTACTGGTCCTCATAGTTTCCAACAGGGTAATACTATTCCTTTACCACATCCGCAAAAAAATCCCAAGTGGGATCGACCCCATATATTCCAGACTCCTCCATGGAACTTTGCTCCCAGTAAGTTTCCCACCAATGTTTGACATTAGGGAGATATTTAAGGAGTGCAAAGGTGATCTTTTCTTTATTGGAAATATTATGAATAGAGAAATAACCTTCTAGTAGAGTTAACCATTTTTCTAGGGCTTCTGCATTTATCTGTCCTTCAAATACAGGAATATAAAAATTAAGTTGTACCTTGAAAGGCGAGGTTCTTCCAAAGTGGCCGCTTGATGAAGGTGCACCTAATGCTATTGGTAGGCGCTGAAGGATGTGGGAAAAATTCTCTAGCATTTTGTCCCTCTGTCGCGTGAGAGCTTGCTCAAGCATCAGACTGATAGGATCGTATTCTCCGTCGATTTTCTTTTCTTCCACCATTGAGGATTTCTTGGGTGTGCGAGAGTGATTGTATTCAAGAGAGACAAGCTCGAGAACCAAATTTCTATACTTGGACCTCGTCGGGGACATGAACTGAAAAATGATCAAGAACAACCTGCTCTGATACCACTGATCCAGATTATTTTCGACACGAAATGCGAGTGGAGATATAATAAAGAAATGCACAGAGATATCACAGATATTCAATAAGATAACATAAATGTATTAGAGATGCAACCATAAACACAGATACACAGTAATAGATGATTTCCATTAATGAAAGAAATGTAAAGAGACTATAAAAACCTTGAGTGAAAGACTCGGTAGAATGGTGGCAGTTTATCTCCGAGAAGATATGTGATGGCTACTCGCATTCGCAAGAAGATGATTACAATGAGGCTCTGAAGGCATTTTTACAATAAACAGGAATGCCAAAAACCCTAGACATCCAAAAACCTAACCCTAGGAGGTGAAGAGCCAAAATTCATGTGTGCCCCATTTGGGTAAGTGAGTACATCAACTTCCCGGGGTCGTAACTTTTGCATACAATCTCAGTTTTAGGCGTATGATAGCGCGTTGGAAAGGTATCATCGAGGAGATTAATTTTGGGGGCTCAATCATGCTTCGACTATCATTGAGAACCTCGATCTCGAAAAACCTTCATTTATCCCCTCAAAATGGCCCTGGAAGTTAAAACCTGCTAAAAATAGTAAATTGCCAAAATTGCCAAAAAGCTATTTTGAGCCAATCGAAAAAGGTGGGTGGCCACTGATATCCAACTGGATCAGCTAGAATCTTTAATTATTTGGGAACTCTGAACTTTCATCAGGTAAAACAAATACATTATTTAATATTGGGACTCAAAACCAAGGTATTACAATCTAGAAGCATGCATAACACTAGGTATGCCACCTGCAGAGAGGGAGACAATGAATAAAAATGTGACCACAATGGTGGAAAGTATAAAAAATCTAGAAGTAGAGTGCGTGCAGCTGTATATAGAGACTATGGGTGTGTGGAAACAACTAAATGAAGACGGGGTCCAACATGAGATAAGTCATAATATTTAGACTGCATAGGGAAAGGTGTAGAAATTACAAGCAACAATGGGCACATTTTCAACAATAGACGTTGTAATTGCGATGAACAAAAACTAAAATCTATATTCAGAGATGAATCATTTCAAGAAGGAGTAGCAGGTCCATGTGCAACCGATATAAGTTTTTCAAGAAGAAGCATACAGAGTGACAACGACCCTCACAGTGACTCAAGGAATTATAAAAAAGGCAGCTGAAGAAGGTGTCGCGAAGGTGAAGGATCACGTGACAAATGAAACAACAGACCAAATTTTTGAGAAGGAACTAGTGGTCAGGGAAAACGACAAAACAACGAAGGCGAGCTTCAATGGATTCATGGTGCACTGGAAACAGGCCTGAGTAGCTCATCACAAGCCACAAGTGAGTGTTGGGGGGCCCTTAGAGAGGAATTTTTGATACGTTTTGGGATCTGCACCAAAATAAAGTCGAAGGGTAAAAGGAAATTAGAATATGGACCAGATTGCATGATAGGAGAGGACTTCAAGGAGTCAAAGAGCACATCAAAAGGGTGCGCAATGCAGAAACACACAAAATGTAGAAAATGATTATAAACTGTTGGGTTTTGGGGAAACTTTGTCCACTTTTGTAATGGGCTTTTGGGGGATACTTTGTCCACTTTTGTAATGAGATTATCCCCATTGTTATGTATAAATCTGTAAAAAAATTCTTTTGGACGATATAGAGAGATAGAGATATGGTGTGTGTAAGTCCTAGTGTGTTTTGTGTAAGGGAGTTGAGAGAAGGAAGAAATATGAGGTATGATTGAAGAGTGAAATCACACTACGACATAACATCTACACATGATTAGGATGGTATTACTATTGCATATCTTCTAGCATAGTGCACAAATGTAATAAAGATATTAATGAATAATACAAGAATCTAGTCATTGTGGAGATAGCCCAAATTGGGTGAACCATGTAAATTTGTGTGTTATGGTGTGTTTTCAATTTATGACATTTTATGGTATATTTTGAATGTATGACTCAATATGATGTTATAATATTGCACGTAGATTCTGTCTAATGATAAAGTAATTATTAATCCATGAGAATTGTACATATGAGAAATTGGTAGCAAGGGTCTAAATGATGCCTCACTTCGCCTCATCACTGCATAACCTTGGTTCCTGCAACCCCTCTAGATGCCTTGGGTGATAATTCACTTTCTCTCCAGGTGATGCCAAAAGGGCCGGTATCTATGTTTTTTGTTGGTATTTGAATGATTAACCTCGGGTCTTCCCCCTTGCACGCGAACATAGAGATAGATAGATAGATTGGAATTCACATAAAACTAAAGGTTGAAATTATGTTCCCATTCAATCAATCCAATGGTGAATAAACTACAATTAAGAGAAAATCCCATAGGCATTGTATTTGACAAGTAATCAAAGTAACCATGTATTTACACCTAACACAAGAAATGGGTAGCTAAAATCATTATCAATTTGAAGTAGTTGCCACTTCTATCCTGTATCAATTTAAAGCCTCTAATCATTTGGATGCCACTATTCATTGACTTGAGAGAGTCATTGTAACCATAATATCTAACCTAAGTATTCAAATATAGGAACAAATATAAGTGTTCAAATATAGGAACAAAAATAACAAGGCCAAATTATTTGTCACAGAGGTATTATGTTTCCTGAGTTTTATGTAGTGAGAAATCTTAGACATAATTTCTATTTTGACCAATAATCCCTAGGAAAAATTCACACGTTGTTTTTAAAAGTAATTTTATTTTCCAAAAGATTCATAAGGAAACAATAGAGAATATATTGTGTTTAGTTCCAAAAATCATGAGGAGAGGCAAAGTGAACAATTTCGGGTTTTTAAGTTAATATTCTTCATGTGTTTATTTTCAACATCTTTAATATTAACATGAATAAACCTTGAATGCAAAACATTATCCTAGAGAACTAGGCAAGCTCCATCTCTAGGTACCTCGTTGACTCAACACATGGAGATATTTCCATAGCGATATTTGATGTTCAACATTCTATCAACATTTATTTCAATGTAGTAGAAAATACTTTTCCCCTATACCTTATCAAAACATAATACAAAGAATATTTTACCCATATACCTTATCAAAACATAGTACAGTAAAAATAGATGATGCCTTCATGATTTAAAAGGCCCACACTTAGTGGAGAAGGAAGGGATCTAGTGTAGATACAACTCAACATGGATGTTTTCCCATATAGTTCAATATTTTTTGAATCTTAGTAATTATGCACTTACTAAGGTCATGGGACAACTTGATGACACACTGCAGATGTAGCATAACATGGGTGGTTGTTCAATAATTCAGGAGATTCATAATTCAAGAGTTTTGGGGGGTGGATTCCAAGAACTAGGGAATTCATATTGGGAGCAACACCTTTATGAGGGTTATAATAAAATGTAATGGATCCCTACTGATACCAAGAATTGTTTGTCAAAGAGAAGTATATGAAGAGTGGTTTATCTTATGTCTTTTTAATTGTATTGTAAGCCTTAAGAGGGGGTGTTACGATATAAAGGTTACTTTATGTAATAAAGTCATGTTCATATAAGCAACTAATAAATTATTAATTAGATAATATTTAAATAAATAAGTTACATTGTAGGAGTAGACTAAGTACTTAGTCACTGACATAAAAAGGGATCAACCCCACTGGAGAAAAATGACTTCATTGTAATAAAATAAATATTTTGCATGAGTACATTTCTATTCTAGTTTTTAAGCTTTCTTGTTTATTTAGAGAAATAAAAATAATATCTTTGAATCATTATTCAAGTGGCGATACTTTTTTTTTTCTTGTTTGACATTGCCATTGGAAATAAGGTATAGATCACTAATGGGATTTAATCAAAAATAGTATTTGCTTAGTCATTAAAGAAAGTGTCAACAAAGTTCAGGAAAAAACCCTTCCCATAGCCTTGTTGGTTCTTCAATTTACAAAGGGATGACTTTTCTTTTGCTCGACCCTTTTTGGAACAATTTGATTTCTAAGGGATTAATGCTCAAATAGTTTTATTGGATAAATCAATGAATGAAGACATAAACAAATCTCATTAGATCCACTTGGATCTAGAACAAAACAAGACAGGACATGACCCTTTCCCTAAGTTGCTACCATTGAATTTACTACCAAAGGAGTACATGACATACCTCTAGATATCACTTCCTTATATCTTTGTTGCCCCTTATTCGCAATGGTGCTCTTGTGATATTAGATCTGCAATGACACAAACCAACCAAAGTGAAAGCAATGATAGTAGACTCAATGGAGACCTAAACATCTGATCAAGGAGTCATGTAATAAAACACTAATGATTTTATGGGAAAGAAACATGTCACCGTATCATATTAAGTAAAAGTGGAAGATACAACCAAATTGCTTTGATGTCACAAGTTCCTTTTCGGTGGTCCTTTGTTCCAACACACACATACACTTGCTCCGAATTTGTATGAATATGGTGCACAACAGCTTGATGGACAAATGGAGGCCTCAAGCATTAGTTGTAATAGGATCCTTCACACAGTCTTCAACCTATTCTTTCAAAAATTCTTTGCTCAATCTTGTTTAACCTTTTCCATGAGAAAACCATTATTATATAGGAGAAGGTGAAGTGGTTACAAGGATGAGGATGATCCCGCCAAGTCAGAGAAGCCAGTAGGATCACAACCATACGGTCACAACCTCACATTCTAGAAGATTCTCTTGCTAGAAACTTTGTGAAACTTCTTCCTTTCCTTAGCTTCAAATGTCGCCGCACCCTGCCCATATAGCAGCATGTGGAATTCCCGCAAGCCAGGCATAGAGAAGCCTACGGAAATCAAGGATTTAAGCACTGTGTACGACTGTCTTCCTGCAGTGTCATTCTAAAAATATGCCTTGTGGAGGAAGAACTTCGTCATTTTTCTCATGTAAGAGATTGTTTTGAGAGCCTCAACACATGATTATAGAGTCATCATCAGAGTGACTAAAATAATTTGTAACAAAATGCCACCCAAAGTATGAGGCTAGAACTCATGACAGCCAAAATACTTTGTAAAATGCATGTGTGTGTCGAGAACAAGGAGCACACCAATTGGGAACCTGGAAACAATCAAGCATCTACATAAAATTATACCATTTCTGAGGTAGGCATTCCCATGCTCAGACTACAAGTGATTTAAGTCATGGCCACCAATTATACACCGTGGATCCATGTTGTCAAGATTCTACATAGCCACCAGAAATACACTCTGGATCTATGTATTAGAAAGCTTAAGTTCAAACACAGCCACGAGACACACAAAGTGGTTTTGTGTGTCAAATAAAAATCATAAATACTCCATAGCAGCCTAGACCAAAATGATGAGATCCAGGGTCTTCAACCCTGTTTTCTATAAAAATGAATCTAACCATGTGATTACAGGTGTTGAAGTCGAACATGGTAGAAACCACTTGATTACTGGTCATTGATGAGAATCATTAACAAGTGTGAGGGAAATCACAATTGATGTCAATGACTCCCAAGGTACCTTAGTACAATCCAACGAATGTGAATAAATGAGTTGAAGTCGAACACTCATTGAAATCTCTCGATCAGGGATCAATGATGGAAATCAACTGTTGAAAGAGAAGAAACCTGCCATTGAGGCATGCAGGCTCTAAGGTACTAAACGATTTCTAAGTCTTGTTCCCAGATGATGAGTTGAAGTCGACAGGAAAAGACTCGTCACATGAGGGACTTGATGTATCCACTATCAGTGACATGAAATAAGTAATAGATTTAGGGTGAATCAAAGTATGAAAATGATTTGAAACTGACACAGGGAAGGTCAACATGGTAAGAATTAGCAATTGTAGATGTCCGACTCGATGGAGGGATTGTTTGGACTTCTCTTGAACATATGAATGAAATGAAAATGGTCTTGGAAGCATTGATTAAAAAATGAACCAAGATATGGACTTACAGAGGACCAGACAAGAGACAAATGGATTTCCCAACCTGAATTCAAATGATGAAAGGGGGTTTCATGTTCAAGAGTGACTAGTACTTCCACTAACATGGATATAGAGACACATTTCTTTCCCAATTTTTCCCCCACCATTTTTGGCAAGTACCTCCTTATTTTTAAGAAAGCTTGAGGAGGATAACATATGCTTGTGGATGTAAGCTCATCCTTCGGACGAGTCCCTCAGAGTATTTTTAATGAAACCTAAGAAGGAGTGGTTTGGTCCCATGTGGGTCTTTCGATGTTAGTTTAACGAGTCCAAAGATAGAAAACGTGGGGGTTTTTCATATTTATAGAGTCTGAAGAACACATTAAAGGGAACTCTCTAAGTTCGTTTTTCATAAAGTAATCTGACGGGACATAAAAAGTGATAAACTATCGTCCATCAAATGTTTTCTTCAAATAATTTTATGAGCATGAAAAGAACAAGGTTGCTTGGCAATCTTTTCATTTTTATGGATTGTGAAAAGAGCTTAAAGGATAATCTGTAGGTTTCGCTTTTCGTGTTCCCATAACGAGTACAAAAAAATGACAAAAGTATACTCGGTTGTGTTCTCATCGATTTTTGAGCATGAGAATGAACAAAGACTAGGCTCAAGGTTTTTCTGAAAAACCCTAAAAAGTACTGATGTATGTACTAAACAAAAAAGTGAATCAAGAAAATCATCCATACGGGACTGTTCAGGGCCTTATTCTTCACATCTGCGAAAAAAATAGGCTCACAGAACCATTAGACCATTATGTTATGATAAAATGCATTAAAATAATATAAAATATTATAAGAAAAAACAAAAAATGAAATAAAAAGGGGGTAAGACCTCTTATTTCTATTCCATTTGCATTTCATTCAAAACTTGTCTAGAAACCCTGTTTTACCTCATATTTCGACTGTCGATTCTGAGAAGCATAGGTGATCATTTAGGAAACGTTCTCCGTGAATACGATAAGCTCATTATCCTCTTCTTTTTCATTGGATTGAAATTCATTTATTTTGGTGAAAAAATAGTTTTTGGATGGGTTTTTGGGGCAGTAGGCTCGCGCTAGGGCCACCGCAAGTGATTAGTATCGGGACCTTCAGAAATTGATGATTTTTGTAGGTTCCCTATGGCTCACTTGTGGAAACCCCACACTGTAATAAAATTTCATCTGCGATGGCCGAAAACCCAAAAAATTACTCATGCGTTTGCCCAAAAAGAATTTCAAAATCAATGTTTTTAATATGATAACTTCTTTTCCTCGTCTCCATGCAGGTATTTGATTGCTAAAATGTTGGAATGGAGAGAATGAGAACATGAGGATGATGACTTCATGGCCTTGAATGATCCTGACACTGTCAATTCCCTTCAACAATGTAGATTGTTAAATTGTTTTAAAATCCAGGGCATGAGAGCCCAGTTGAGGCTATTAGAATACCTGGTGCACATGTGGGACATACACTAGTAGTTGTTTCATGTAGGTGTCCTCATGCTTTATTTGGACATCGAAGACATTTACTTCTTGATGATTTTATTCCATCGTGGAGCACATGTGACCCTAACGGGGGGTTGAGGTGCTGGCCTACCGATGAGCGAATACATCCGTCGGTACTCTGAACCTGAGGCTGAGAGATGCAAGGGTAAGGTAGCCATGAGAGGTGTTCGAGATTTAACCCTCTGGACCATCCTCTTTACCATTGTGCACATGGCGGGAAGTTCATCTCTGCACATGGTCCTCCAAATTTATTTTCATTATGTCGTGGAATGCATGGAACCTCGTGTGTTCAACTGGTCCGATGGTCTTCTTCAAAGTATGAAGACACGGTTAATGAAGAGCAAGAATAGGGACTTGAATAAATTCAGGTATGGATCCATTTTGGTGTCTTTCTTTCTAGAAAGATTCCCTCATTTATGCCTACAGGTAGAGTGGGGTATAATAGCGCCACGAGATCCACGAATGAAGTGGTGGTGTGATCTCATGGCCTGTCATATAGCAGACCCCATTATTAAATATAATGATGCATTCTTTGACTGGCTAAGGCCACAGATATTGATGATATATTATTATGCTTATTCCATCTTGGAATTTCTAGGCGACCTCGATTTGGTTCTACCTGAGGGTTTTTAGTGGGGGAGCCTAGGTAAGAAAAACATTTTGTTTTTATGGTGTTTTTGTGAATTTTTAGAATATAATATGTTTTTATATATGATCTATATCCAATGACTAATCAAACATTTTGACCATGCAGATGTAGGGCCACATCGACCTCTGGGTAGTTCCCCTATTCAGAGGTGAGGGGAAGCAACGATAGTAGCAAGATGGGACGCTGATGACTATGAAGAAGTCAAACAGAATTTAGAGGGTTTGACAGTAGACATCTTGTATAACCCAATCAAGGAGATTTTGAGGCATTATAAACGCCACACCTTAGGTGTGTCAGGTTCAGTCAGTCGATTACTTTGTAGAGTAGCATGAGTAGTAGTATGCTACCATTAGCAGCATCCATGATGCTATTTTGTAGAAGTCGTGGGCTTCATATTTGATATTTTGGTCTTTTGGATAGAAAACACTTTTTGTAAAAAAATTTATTGTTATATATATACATGAGGCTTCTACCGACTTAGTTTTCTTTATACACAACATGTGATGTGTGATTGGATTTATAAATGTGGCAAATTTTTGTCTAACACATAATTAGCTAATGCATCAGTTAACATATTTAGACATCTAGGAATGTGTTGATACTCAATATAATCAAAATAATGCTCCAAGAGGAGAATTTACAAATATACCCGTAACAATGTAGGACTTTGGGTAGCATCGATGTTACTTAACTATAGAACTACTAGCTGTGAATCAAGTCGTACAACGAGATGACAAATCCCAAGTGAAATAACATCGATCAACAATTCAATGACTGCGCTATATTCTGTGATATTATCGGTTGGACGACTGAGGCAAAGACCTTGCAGAATGATAAGTTCGTTTGTAGGTGTGTAGATTTCCCAAGCAACAAAATCTAGGTTCTGAGTCCTACGACTAGCACCATCGGTGAAGCCAATATAGGGAAGTGAAGACATCGACATATGGAAACCAAGAACAATGCAAGGTAAGGAGTTGGGGGTCAAAACCAAATAACGAAAACTGTACAAAAGTATCAGACAAGAGTATGATATAGTAAAAGTACAAGAACTCATGCAAATATGGTATAAGCATAGTATTTCTTCAAGTAAAGCCCATTTTTGGGTTCACTCAAAGGAATTCCATCATAATCTACTAACTCATACACTCCCTTCTCTAACACTCGTTTGATGATATAAGGACCTCATCAGAGTGCTTCAAATTTTCTGGCTCCTAGTAAATCACGATCTTGTTAATAGAGAAGAACTAGATCACCTTTGCATAAAACAAATGGTTTAACATGCTTTTCGTATTTGGATTTCATGCATTTCTTATGGGTTTCAATTACCAGGGTCACATCATGATGAGTTTTGTCTAAACGCATTAGATACAATAGATGCTCTTCTTTGATAGAGGTGTTGGGGAGATGTTTAACAACTAGCTTAAATGACAGTATCTCACATTCAATCGAAAGAACAAATTCGATACCATACACTAGATGAAAAGGTGTAAATTCCATGGCAGACTTCATGGATGTCTGATAGGCCCACAATGTTGAAAACAACATTATGTGCCAACTTGTCTTGTGAATTCCTATTATCTTTCGAAGCATGGTGATTAGAACCTTGTCTATTGATTCAACTGGGCCATTGGCCTGTGGATAGTAGGGGGTTGAGTTTTCATGTTGAAGACCCAACTTTTGAGTAAGCTCGGACATCATGAAATTTCAAAAATGACTACCGTGATCGGTGACGATAGCTTGCAAGATTCTGAATTGTGTGATGATATGATTGAATATGAATAGGGCTGCAATTTTTTTGGTATTGTCAAATGTAGGCATTGCCTCGGCCTACTTTGTGAAATAATCCATGGCTACGATGATGTATCCATGCCCCCTGACTGAGTGAGGGTTACATGTCATGAAATCAATGCCCCATTTTTTGAAAGGTCCAACGAAAACTATAGGGTGTAAAAGAGCAGAATGCAATCGTATCTTGTTGTTGTATGTTTAACAAGATTGGCATTTTTGGACGGAAATAATACAATATTTGAATAAAGAAGGCCAAACATACACTGCTCATAAGATATTTTGGGCAGTAGCATAACCGAACATATGACCACCACATGCTCCATAATGGAAGTCATTCGAAGATTTCTTAGCCTCATCATAGGTGATACATCGTTGAAAAACAGAGTGAACCCCACAACGATAAAGAGTGTCACCAAGGATAATATAATGATGGGCTTGGTAACGTATACGACGACGGTCAGCGCTAGACAAATCGGGCTAGAAAGTCCGAGTCTAGAGATAAATAATGATATCCCCATACCAAAGTTCATCAGAACTGATCAGAAAGAGGGATTCATCAAGTAAAGAATCCTCTGCTACATTTTTTGTCTCAGTGAAGGGAAGGTCACATATCAGTTCAGAAAAACACCAAGGATTTCTTAGACTTAGCACATTCGAACTCTAAGTCAAACTCTTGGAGAATCACTATCCAGTTGGAGTATTTCCCCCCTAGCAATTGGTGTGTAAGAATGTGTTGCATAGGGTTGCAATCAAAAATTAAAGTGGTCCTGCATAATAGGATATAGTGACAGAAATATTGGACAGCTTGAACAGCTGCAAAGGCCAGTTTTTCAACATGTAAGTATTTGGATTCGGTAGTTGTGAGACTCCTACTCAAATAATAAATGACATGTTTGCCATGTGAATCATCTTCTTGGACTAGAACCATGGCGATGGTAGAGTCCAAGGCAATGACATAAAGGAAATAATCTCGACTGTAATCGACTGGAAAAAGTAGTGGGGTACGGGTTAAAGTTAGTTTCAAAGCCTCGTACTTGAAATATTTGTTGGCATTGGTATCCCATACGAACTCAAAACCTTTCTTCAGCAGTCGAGTAAATCTAAGCATTAAATGAGCATAGTTTGGGATGAAACGACGTAAAAAGTTTGTGTTCCCTTGCAAACTTTGAAGTTGGCAAAGTGAAGAAGGAGGAGAGAGATTGAGGATCACCTCGTCCTTAAAAGAATATACCCTAATCCCCTGAAGTGATACAATAAATACTAGAAGTCAACCAGACTCCACAAAGAAAACACATTTGTGTGGGTTTAAGCGTATACGATAGAACTAAAAATGAAGGAAAATGACTCGGAGGTGTGTCGGATGGTCACTGCGATGCATGGAATGCATCAGTAGGTCATATATATATGGCTATACAATGTGCTTGATATCGTGAAAATCATAAGACATGGCACGTTGAAAAGTTGCACCGGTGTTCTCTAAACCAAAGGGTAGTTTCTGGTAGGCAAAGATACCCCAAGAACAAATAAATGCGGTTTTGTGTTGATCCATGGGAAAGATGTTAATTTGATTATATCCAGAGAAACCGTTCATCAAAGAGAATATTTCACTCCCAGCACAATCGTCGACGATCTGGTCAACGAAGGGGTTGGGAAAGTTTTCCTTAGGACAAACTTTGTTAATATCCCTATAGTAAATGAAAACACGGATCGTACCTTGTTTCCTTTTAACCATAACTAGATTGGATACCCAATTAGTTAAAGCCATGAGATAAATAAATATGGTTTTAAGAATTTTTTCAACTTCAAGCTTGATAGCAGCTACTTTACGAGGGTGGACTAGGCAGAGTATCTGCAGGATGGGTTTAGTGCCCGGGTATGTATTAATTTTGTGTACAACAATATCGAGGTCAATACTCGACATCTCTTCATATCTCCATGTGAAGATGTCATGACACTCCTGAAAAAGGGACTTATATGTGACAACCTCATCGGTGGAACACGAATCTATGATGTGAACATTTTAGACAACTTCAGTTTAATGGATATGTCGAGGCGAATGGTGGGTGAAATGTTACTCAAGTTCCCTTCATATAACACATCATCTGTAGACTTTGGAACATAAGAGACGACAACAATGGTCGACGGAGTCATGATTTGTTGGTAACTCTCTAACGTGGGTTGTTCTAGGAAGAGGATGGAACGATGATGCCAATCATCCCATGGGTAGTATTGCATGGACATAACTGACACGATCATCTCGTTCGTAGTAAAAATAGAGTGGAAAGGATCAGGAGATAAATCATCAAGAGAGGTAGTGGAAGGGTTTGTCAATTGAGTGGTTGGATAATCGGATTAAACTAGACTTAAAGGCATCTTGTCGCCATAGCGAAGATAATCACCAGGTGCAGGTACTATCCACTAGTCAGAAGACACGGGGGTTTCGCGAATGGAGGTAGACATCATGTTGATTGAGGCAACCAAAGGAGGTCGAAAATCAAGTGGTGGGATCAGGAAAGTACCCATCTGAGTCAAATATTTTAGTAGACCCACACCGACATTCTCATACCCAGGGGGTGTCTTTGAAATGAAGGGTATGTTTCTAGTACGAGCATCAGAGTTGAAAAAGGCCAGTTGGTCTATTATAACAACTTTTGCTTGGTGTGGAAAACGTACTAAATGGAAAAGAGTAGATACAACTGCACGCATGGAATCAATCCAACTACGACCAAGTAAGAGGTTGTAATCAAGAGGTGCATCGAAGACCTCAAATTTGACATTGACCGATTTTCCTTCTAACATAATAGGCAACGAGGGGAGTACACCGTAGGGTTTAAAGCCAGAGACATTTAAGGTTTTAAGTGTTTTGTGTGATTCAGTTATGGGAGGAGAGCCAATGGATTTCCAACAAGCAACATACATTACACACGTCAAGGTACCCTCATCAATAACAGTTCTACAAATGTTCTTGTGTGCGACAACAACTTGGGTTTGAAATGTGAGTTGAGGGGGTAGCCTTGGAATGTGATCCTTCAGGTAAAAAATGATCAAATTTGTATCCATAGGGTCAATTCCACCAATAACTTTTAACAGTGCCTTCCGTTGAGTGGGAAAACTTTGAAGGACTTCAAGACCTGACATCGCAGAAGGTTCTTGTGCCAGATCTTCTACAATACTGTAGTTCTGAGTAGCATGTGCATGAGGGTTGAAGGCGGAATTTTGAACAACACCCTTTGAGGGAGGGAGAAGAGTTGTATCAAGACTCGATCGTTCAAGATGAAGAGGATTGTTGGGAGGTGATGTTGAGGGAGACTGTTGAACCAACGGAGGTGGTATAACATCAAATTTATCTTTTGAGGAAGAGTAATGTTTGGCCCAAATGGTAAGAGTAACGTCATTCTTTTTTGAATCACATGTGAAAATAAATACATAATAAGTAGTGGAGGGAGAGAGTTGGTCGTGAATGATCAATTTGGCCTATTGTTGGGAAGGGAAAGGTTGGGACAAAATGGCAGGTGTGGGAGGTTTTGCGGTCCCTTGAAGGAACTTAGTAACCTTGGTCCGTCTTGGACAATCTTTCATGTAGTGATCATCACCATAGATAAGGCAAGGGTATCAGGGTTTGCGCTTATCCTTATCATCATCAGGTTGCATTTTGGATTTCTCAGATTGAAGGTTATTTTTATCCTCATTCTTACCTTTCCCTTTCTTAGATTTATTTTTTCGGCAGGGGTAGATTGAACAGAGTTCACCTCAGAGGTTTTGTCGGTGGAAGGAGTAGGAGACAAAGCATTTTTAACATTAGAAGAAGTAGACTTGGGATTTGTGGGAGAGGCTTGTGCAGATTGAGGTTCAGCATGGAAAGTGCCAATCACACCATCAGCTGCATGATAAATAGCAGGGGTAGTTGAGGTAGTGGTGGTAGAAGGACGAGGTGCATTAGGGAGAAAATCGTAAAGAGTACTTGTTTCTGAATAAACGAGGTCAAGGTATTGAGCATGATTGATTGCGTGTTCTTCTGTGACAACTCCACCCACGGTAATGTCACGAGAGATTTTATTCACGAAGGAATTCATCAACCATTTTACCAATAACTGATCGGGAAGATCGAGTTTGATCAAACATCATCTTCGTCTCCACTCACGAATGTGATCGGAGATATGAGTGGCCTTATTTTGTTTTAAGGAACTTAAAATCTCAGTTCCTGTTTCATAACGGATTGGAAACTGGTTGTGTGTGAGATAAGCCATGGCTAGGGTATTAAAGTCGGTGAACTAGTCTCGCGATAATTCTATATACCACTTTGCAGCCGAACCCATAAGAGTTCATTGGAAGAGTCGTAATTGAATGGAATCGTCCATCAAAGAGTTGGACGAACACCAAAGGTGAAAAGTCATGAAATGGTTGTTTGAATATTCTCCCGGCTTACCATCAAATTTTTGAATGTCGGATGGTAGCTTGGCAGGTATAACGGGCCAATGGGGAGAATTCAGGATGGGGTCATTCAAGATTCTAGACAAGTCAGGAAGATACAAAGTGGCTAAAAAGGGTAACTATCTATTCACATGAGGATACTAGTGAATTTGGGGAGGAAGTCACATTGGTATACCAGTAGGACTGTAAGCAATTTGCATGTGAGGTGAAGGTCCTGACAGATTCAGACGTGAGTGTGGAGGCATGTAGCCCATAGGGTTGTAATGAATAGGGATGTTCCCCTAAAAAGGGACACCATATTGAATGTTCCAACCCCAATTGGGATTGGAAGAACCGAGATATGACTGGCCCAAACTAGGGTGTATGAAAGAGCTAACTTGAGGTTGTTGCCCCCCAGACGATTGTAGATTTCCCTGGATGAGAAGGTTCCAATACTAGGCTAACAATCTTGGAATGTTATGTCCATAAGGTGGGGTAGGAATTCCAGGCGGGGGTTTTCCTCCAAGAGGGGGTTATGTTCCAATTTGGTTGTGACCTCCAAATTTAGTTTTCCCCCCAGTGTTATATTGTCCTCCAACAGGAATCTGAAAACTATAAGTGAATGATGGATTAGATCTCCTAATAGGTTTGGAGCCACTCGAGCCAAATCCTCCCAAAAAAGGTGGATAAGACCCTCTGGAGGGGACCTGGGAAGGTGTCGGAATGA
Source organism: Picea engelmannii (assembly GCA_009831015.1). NCBI lineage: Eukaryota > Viridiplantae > Streptophyta > Pinopsida > Pinales > Pinaceae > Picea > Picea engelmannii. Next base: position 607,206 of record ML784244.1, on the reverse strand, counting down.
AACCGACAACAACGTTGTATCCAGGAGGGGTAAAAATTCCAGAAACTCTAGACAAAACTTGGGTAGGAATGGGTATGGAAGTATTTAAATCATGCTACCCATGAGGAAGAGATGGGACAGGTCTATACAAAAGTGGTGTACTGATGGGAGCTTGGGTAACCAGTGTATTCTCAATGGGAATAGTCATAGCATTTGGGACCATTATAGAATGGGCCATCTGAAGAGGGATGGTCGAGCTAGGACCAGCGAACGGTGTCTTTGAACTAGTGAAGAAATAACAATTTGTTTTTTTTAAGTGATCTAAAGGTATTGTAAATGTAACAGATGTCTTGGGTGGTTCAGAGACAACAGGTATATCAACACCTACCTCTGAGCTGGGAGGGTTCTGCCCAGAAGTTGGAGTTCAAAATATGTCAGTGGTCCAAAAGGGATCATTGGTTTCAGGGGCAGTAAGAAGTCCATTTGGTATTCCAAAAGTGTCAACAACAAGTTCTCTAGAGGAATTCAACCAGAGAATATGTCTCTTATATTCAAGAGGTATTGAGAAAGCGTCTAGAGACTCTGAAACAATTCAATAATTGTCTAGAGAATTAGTTATTTCCAATTGAGATGGTATATTATCCTGGACCTTACTCTGTTGAGGAGAGCCCTCCGGTGGGTTAGGAAGTAAGGGTTCGAAAACTTACGGATCTTCTGGATGTATTCCTTGCATCCTACGTGAACGATGTGGAGGGTCAATGTTGGTTGAACCAAAAATTTTATGGAAAAAATCTATGGCCAACTATGAAAACAAACAACACTCAATAATAAAATCTAGGAATCAGACCAAGAAAACAAAACTTTCTTATTTCGAAGTCACTAGTTGGTGATGAAATCCAACGTCACGAAGTCAAGACAAGAAGGGGCTAGGATAAATCAGGTTGAAAGGTTACATTGATGACCTACTTAATTGATCCAGGTGGATATTGCTGGCCACCCACCTTCTCCAACTGGCCCAAAACATGCCTTTGGCAATTTTGGTAATTTACTATTTTTAGCAGTTTTTAACTTCTGGGGCCATTTTGAGGCCCTAAACGATGTTTTTTGAGAAAAAGGGGAGAAACATGGATCATAGATCATGTCGCTCACCCACAAGTTGTATTTCTCGAATAGATCTTTCCAACGAGCTATTGAGCGCCCCAAACGGAGATCGTATGCAAAAGTTACGCCCCTGGGAAGTTGACGTATCAACTACCCCCATCGGGGCCCACAAACCTTTTGGCTTTTCATCTTCCGGGGTTAGGGTTTTGGATTTTACTTATGTTAAAAAGGCCCTTAGAGCCTCATTGTGATAATCATCTTCTTGTGAATGCGAGTAGTCATCACATCTCTTCTCAGAGATAAGCTACCACCACTATAGCGAGTCTTTCACTCTGTATTTTACAGTCTCTGTACATTTATTTCATTAATAGAAATCATGTATTACTGTATATTTGTGACTCTTGTTATATTTCCGCTATATCTCTGTTATATCGTTGTCTCTCTTGCAATATCTCTAAACATTTATGTGTTATATCTCCGCTCTCATTTCATGCCGAAAATAATCCGGATCATTAATGGACTTACACCTTGGTGCAAATTCCCACACATAATCGTGGGTATACCCTCCAAGGAGGCTAAGTGAATCTAGTCAACCTCAATTCCAGGTACCGTGAAGACTTGCCCCTCCACAGTCACCTCGCATAAGACCGTAAGAAGATAGGCAACTAAGGCTACCAAGAACAACAATGATGCTTGGAGAAACAGTCAAGAGTCCTATCCACGCGCAAAGGCAAGGTATCTAGCCCGAAATCAACTTGAGAGGATTCCACTCATCATTATGGGTATACCTTCAATATACCCCCATAATACGCACAATCTCTACACTGAGATCAACAAAACAGGGTGAGTAACTCTGTCAATCTCAATGTGACCTCAGGTTTGACCCTTGTGTGAGAAGGGCTTCCCAGGACAAAATGTTGGAAATGGAATTAAATAGTCCCTATCACAAGGTGCTATTGTGTTTTTTGTACTTTGGAGAGTGTGTCTCACAGCCTATTCCAAAGCTCTAGCCTAACTAATGTTGGTGTAAAAGAGCCCTAGAAAATAAAAATTACTAATTGATTTTTTAGATTCCGCAATGTTTTTTAAGAGATGTTGTTTCTCAAGAGAGAGACGAGAATGAAACCAATGTTGTGCAGGACATTGACTGAATAATATGCAAATAAAAATGAATGATGCAAATGTTTCGTTCAATGAACTCTATTTACAATAGGGAGAAGGCATTTCAGAAATGATGTAAGCTACAAAATATACTTTATTTTTCTTAAATGGACACAAATGCAAAAAACCAAAAGACAATGCAGTTTCTCAATGTTCTCTTCTTTTGGATGCAATAAAATTTCTTATATATGATTACTTGAAAGAGTAAGTGAATTTAAATTCTTTCTTCCTAAAACTAGATCATGGGCAAAATGAAGAAAGGACAAGTAATGCAAGAAAAAATTATACACTCAACAAGCACGCAAATCAAAATTTCAATGGAGATAAAAGTAAAAAATGAAAATAAAGTGTTCCTTCAACTGTAAATGAAAAATGACTTCCCAATCATCAAGAAATCCAGAATATGTAATCAATCCAAAAATTCAAATCCAATCAAAGACTTTTAATCGAACAAGCACTCAGATACTAGCTCAAAGATTATACCCTTGTCGATAAAAATACAAAACAAAACACTGAAAAAACTAAAAAGAGGTGTTCGATCTCCGAAATTACCCAACAACAAGTTAAACTTCGAGAAAACAGTCAAGGGATGACATCAAAAGTCACTCCCAGCTGATCAAAGAAAAACTGGGATTAACTGAAGCTAAAAAACTAACTCAAAAAATTTCACAGGCGCCGTCGCAGCCTAATAGCACATTACAGTGCGGAAATCAAGAGTTTTCGCAGGCCAAAAATAGATAGGGTTCGGAAAGTCCGCACTGAAAAAAACAACTAGGGAACAGAAATTGAAGGTTTCTGCGGGCTATGTATAGGGTACAGTGTGGAAGTGTCTGTAAAACAAAAAATTTTGGGAAGAGGGTAAAGGATCTAAATGGACCTTCAAATCCAGAGAGTCTGAGTGGATCTCCCACAGACTCAGAGACTGATTTCAAGTAAAAATGATAGGTTAAAAGAAAACGGCCATAAAAAAACCACAATCAAGTTGTTCTCCCCAATATGGTCACCGATTTTGTTATTGGATAAATCGATGAATGTAGACATAAACTAATCTCCCTAGATCCACTTGGATCTAGAACAAAACAAGACAGGACATGATTCTTTCCCTAAGTTTCTACCATTGAATTTACTACCAAAGAAGGAGTAGATGACATACCTCTAGATATCACTTCCTTATATCTCTTTTTCCCTTACTTCGCTATGGTTCTATTGTGAGATTAGATCTGCAATGACACAAACCAACCAAAGTGAAAGCAACAATAGTAGACTCAATGTAGACCTAAAGATTTGATCAAGGAGTCATGTAATAAAACACTAATGATTTTATGGGAAAGAAACATGTCACCGTATCATATTAAGTAAAAGTGGAAAATACAACCAAATTTCCTTGATGTCGCAAGTTCCTTTTCGGTGGTCCTTCGTTCCAACACACACATACACTTGCTCTGAATTTGTATGAAGATGGTCCACAAAATCTTGATGGACAAATGGAGGCCTCAAACATCAGTTGTAATAGGATCCTTCACATAGTCTGCAGCCTACTCTTTCAACAATTCTTTGCTCAATCTTTCTTAAACTTTTCCATCAGAAACCCATTATTATATAGGAGAAGGTGATGTGGTTACAAGGATGAGGATGATCCCACCAAAGCAGAGAAGCCAACAGGATCACAATCATATGGACACCACCTCACATTCTAGAAGATTCTCCTTCTAGAAACTTCGTGAAACTTCTTCCTTTCCTTAGCTTCAAACATTGTTGCACCCTGCCTATATAACAACATGCGAAATTCTGGCGAGCCAGGCATAGAGAAGCTTGCGGGAATCAAGGATTTTTGCACTGTGTACCACTGTCTGCCTGCGACGTCATTCTAAAAATATGCCTTGTGGAGGAATAACTTAGTCATTTTTCTCATGTAAGAGACTTTTTTGAGACCTTGAACACATGCCTATATAGTCATCATCAGAGTGAGTAAAACAACGTGTAACAAATAGGAATAGGTGTTTCCATGGAAAATGAGGAATAATTTGAGGAACCAAGAGTCATCTTTGTAGCATTGGTTATTGTAATAACGATAATGGGCTAATCCTTTGGTGATTAGGTGCCAGTGATATAACAATTAGATGGGAAATTATTTCCACTACATCATGAATGATATCCAATCAACTAGTGTGATAGTATTGTATCAATGAAATGCAAATAGGAAATAATAAATGATAATAGTAGGCATATGAAAGAAGAGTTGTTTCAAGGATACTAGGAAAAAATAGATGAACCTTACATACATTGCTAAAGAAATCCACATATCCATTTTTTTATATGTATAGTGGAACCTTTTTTAATCATTCCTAATGAAGCATTCTTGTTGAATTTTGTTGGCATTGTCGTGTGTTGCATATATGTTCCCCATTAAAGATAGAAGTGGAATAGCATAAGGTTACACTTTGAATCAAGTAGATATGGTCAAGAGCAATGACTTGTGGAAATGGTTGCATTTCAATGGACATGCCAAGCATTAAGCAAATATAATATCAACCAAGATTGTACACATTTTGAATTGGTCACATAGTCTAATGCAAAATTTTGTATTTGAAAATGGAGAGAGACACAACAAACATACATGGATGTAAGGACCATGAAACAAAAGTATCAATCAAAAATATTGAAATAAGCAACCACGAGAGGCTTAAGGGGCCCCTATGAAAATGTGAAGTGCATGTTTTACAATCAAAATATTGACTAGGGGGAAAGCACGTAGACTTATTATTCTTCCATAAATGTAGGATTTATAATCAAGTTGATAGTGGACCATTCATTAGAGGGTATCGATGAAATGTTCATTATCACTCTACTATAAAATTGGAGATGTCTAAGAGAAAATTCATAGGTACACACAACCCTTACTGAGATCATTTGAGATATGAAAATGAAAACCTACAAAATAAACATACTATTATTGTAAGTTTGAAATATTTTCTATAAAGAAGAAGAAAAGGATGAGTACGGAAATTGTAAGATAGTTCAAAAAAGTAAATGGGTGTCAAGATGAAATTGTCCATAAGAAAAAAAACTTAAATGGAAACAAGAATTTACTTTACAATAATGGGGCTGAATCATATACAATACAAACAAATACATGTTCTAATATATCTATGTTATCACAAGTGGATTATTCTTCCATATTTGTAGGAGTAAAGTTGTATAACATAAAGGTAACATAGTTTGATTATTCAAAGAAGTGGGTATTGAGAAAGAAGCCTATAGTAAAGAAGCATATGATTCACATAAAGAAGTAATTAGTATATTTATAAAGAAAAAGATCACTTACATTAAAATTAAATTTTACAATTAAAAATATAAAAAAATATATATTAAAAATGTAAGAAAAAGATTTAATAAAAATAAATAAATGCAATTTAGATAAAATTATAAAAAATAAAAGATATAAATCATATGATTCACATTAAAAAAAGCAATTAATGTATTTATAAAAAAAAATATCACTTACATTAAAATTAAATTTTATAATTAAAAATTAAAAATTAAAAATGTAAAAAAAAAATATTAAAAATGTAAGAAAAAGATTTAATAGAAATAGATAAATGCAATTTAGATAAAAATATAAAAAATTAAAAGATATAAATATAATATGAAGTATTAAAATCAATGTACATAAATGTTTAGGGGTACTCTAAATATAAAAGCAATGATGGATGCGTTTTTCAAAAGTGCAATAAATACAAAAATATAGTAAAAACAACTTAAAAATACAAGAAAGATATAAATGTTATATAAAGTATATAAAAGTACAGTAAATATAAAAACAATGATGTAGGTGTATTTCAAAACTGTAATAAATATAGCGGCAATGATGTAGGTGTCCGCACCCGTATTTTGAGGATTAAGCGTACGTTGTGTTTAACTAGAAAGCAACAAGACATGAATGCTTTTGAAACAAGCTTTAAGCAACAAAATATAAATGTTAGATTTAACTTTTGAAAAAGTAAAAATGATGGGAGAAAACCTTTACAAAAGTATATTTTTATCTTGATTTAGATATGCCTGCAGCATGCATTAAAGCATGCCATCTTTATTATAGATACTATCTTAATTCGTGAACAACACTCCGTCCTAAACCTAGGTCTGGTCATGAAATCAGCTTGACAAATCTGGAGAAGGGATTGGCTCGATCAAACTGATAAAACATTCACTTTTTTTAACATTTGATATAAATTATTTTAAAGCTCTTTACAACAATAACTATGTTTTGTTTTGAATGATAAACGATTGCGCAACATTATTTGGATGCCCAGCTTCCCAATCCTCATTTAAATTATAGTTTATGTTGTGTTTATGAAATTTACAATCCTCATTTAAATTATAATTTATTCTGTGTTTTCGAAAAACAAATTAAATGAATAAAGTTTATTTGAATGTTCTACATTATTTTTAAAGAGTACTCCGATCACAGACTCTATTAAAAAACAAAGCAAAATAAATTGTTCTCCAAAAATAGATATACTGTGAGATAAAGGCTCCTCAATACTTGACGTCGACTGAAAAACACAGACGCCGGCTTTTCTATTTTAACAATAATAACAGTAATAACTTGTGGGTTTTGATTTTTGCAATAATAACAGTAATAAAGGAAAAATAAATATACTTATCGCAAGGGCATTAGTAGTATATATACGTATTGCAGGAACATTAATAAAAAAGTATATAGCTAACTACTAAAATCAATGAGATGATGCTGCATTTTTTTTTAATGTTTTTAGGAATAAAATTTAGAAAAAATAGTTAAATTCTGGAACAAGCAATTCCATTAAATTTGTAGAAATTTAATAAAATTAGAAACATTCATTTAATGATAACCGATTTATACAAGTTATTACATAGCCTTGTCCCATTAGGAATTTTTAAAAGGAAGATAGACCAAAGATAGACCATATGTCACACCCCCAAGATTCATGCCCAAGTCTAACCTTGGCATCTGGTGGATCTGCCTTTCTCTCTTGGCAGCTTGGCTCAACTAAGGATACTTTACCCATATTATGCCTCTTCACCTAGAGTATAACCATACTTTGTTTTAGGCTACGGAGAACTCACATCCTTACGCTATGCAACTCAATTGTATACATAGACATTTGTTAACTTACTTTAACACTTGGTCAATTTATCATATGACAAAAAACATGTGAAACACAAGAGACAAATACAGTGCAGATGACACAAACAATGCCTAATACTCGACTTCGTTTATTTATATTGAGAAACAAAAATAAATGTTTACAAAGAGGGCACTACTGCCCCAATTGCTAAGGTGAGAAGAGTCTCACAACTTTTCCTTATACATCAAAACTGTCTAGACCTGCGACTTTATCAGGCCAAGACTCCCCTTTATTGTTCTGCCTTGCCTTAGCCTGTGGTGCCCCCCACTAATGCACCCAACCTTAGAGCTCCATCTCTTCCCTTCACTTGGTTATCGTTTTCTTCATTTTGTTGTGCGCCCTTGCTTTTATATGAACTCAAAGAGTCACTTATGTCAAACGTCACATCTGTTTGTTGCGTCATGCCCCTTTGCAAATCGTCACACTCAGTGCATTTTCGCACCCCTCCATGAACCTGGTACATCCATTTAAGCCTTCGCACCCATCGATTGTTTGTCTCTTGGACCGACACACCCCATCCTTGGGTGTGTGTTGTTGATGATTGCAGCTACGTGAAAAATTCTCTAGCTTACAAGCTTGAGAGAAATCCTATGAGAGGGGTGTGTGGTTCCTATCTGAGACAGAGTTGGAACGTAGAGATGGCCTCCTCCTTAAGGAGAGTTGAGAATAACTCCAGATGATTCTCCTGTGTAATGCAGTGAAAAAGGAGATCTGTAGAGTTGGGTGTGCATGTGGTTGACCACAAGGTGAATGTGTGAAATCCCAAGGTGTTGGGTGCATCATCATGAGAATAGAAATGGATATAATGTATTAGCCTCCTCTGAGCAGAAGAGTTGATGAGAAACTCCAGATGACTCTCTTGTGTAATGCAGTCGAAAATAATATCTGTTGAGTGGATGTGTCCGTGGACGAGCACGGGCGAACACGATACTAATGGTTGAGCACTAATGAAGAGGTGGTTCTTTTGTGTAATGTAGTGAGCGAGAGATATGGACATCCCTATGGATGTGCCCTTAGTGGATGAGAACTAGTGGGTGTATAATATCCCTTTCTATATTGTTCAAGAGTCAGACCTGCGTGTAACCCTAATTGTAATGTAAAGGGTACTAGTCGGCCCCACCTTAATGTGATTAATAATAAATGTAAGAGATAATTAATCTGGTTAATATTAATTATATTGTGATCTAGTGAGGTCAAGCCTCTTGTGGCAATAGATACTTATGTTGACAGGTTGATTCTAATATAAGTAAAGGTAAATTCCCCATTGATGAATCATATCTTTCATGTGAGTTTGGAAATTTCAGCAAGTACACCTTATTGGGAAAAGTGTACACCTTTGTTGGGTGCTAGTCTTCTAGTGTTTGAGCACCCTCTTGTGTGCTAGGTCTTATTGGTCGTGAAGGTTTTTCTCTTGAAGAATATAGCAAAGGATTTGGATGGGTTTTCTTCCCTTGTTGAGAAGGGTTTCCCAAGATACTTCTTGTGTTCGTTTTCATGGTGTTTCTTCTTATGATCTTGGTTGTTGCAAAATTATTGGTTATGGTTAAGACAAATGCTAAAATTGAATGAAATTCATGCTTAACCTTGCTAATAGAAAAATCAACATGGTATCAAAGCATATGTCTTGAAGAACCCATTGCACAATTTACAATATTTCACCAATCATCCCCCCTCTCTTGTACAACCGTACGAACCTCCTAGGATTCCCAAAAAAAATTGTACGACCCCTCCTAGGCTTCCCAGAAATTTCGTACGACTATCTTCTTTTGAATGTTTCATCCCCTAAAACTTGGACATTGAGGAAAATTTTTTCATAGGAGAGTATGGCCTTTTCCAGTGTACCTCCAGAGACTCTAAGAATGAAATTCCAAGAATTTTGAAATTTTGGACCTAGGGTTTCTAGGGTTTCGCTAATTTTTGCAGAAATTTTAGAATTAGGGTTTTTGCAATTCATTGAAGGAGTTCTTAAACTCACAAGTGTTCTCCTATATTTAAAAGGCTTATTTTTGGCATTCATAAGTCCAACAAAACCTAAAATTTCTAGCCTAGCCTAGCCGTTAGGTTTTCTAGCCTAGTTGACAAGGGTTTGTGAAGAATCTAAAATTATGATGAACATACCTATGATGGAATATAAGATTGATGGATCAATAAAATTCAAGTTCATGGAAGACAATACTTCAGAAGAAGACTTATTGTGGGTGATACAAAAAGGTGACACTATGAATACCCTCTTCATTAAGATGTCAACAGGACATAGATCAGCCAGGTGCCATTGGAGAAATCATATGAGCACCCTCAGGTATGCACTTGTATATATATTATTTGTATCATTGTCACGAGAGAAATTGCAGGAGGAAGGAGCCTTCTTCCTAAATACATGGATCCAGAGGGATCTAGTGCATCCAGAAGAACAACACACTTGAGTTGAAGACCCCATGTTTGATTGTTGAAATTGTCATTCCTCTAACCCATATTTCTAAAGTTTTCTACATTACAAGTAGGTGTTGTAGCTGTGACAACAATCCTTAAATTGTTTTGATTCTAGAAATCTACTCATTATTCTCCTTTAGGATATATTCTTGTTTTGGTTCCTCTTGTTTTCTTGCTCTAGACAGGTTAACAAAAAAGGAAGATGTGTTTCCTTCATAAGGAGCCACTTGACTCAAAGAGAGTCAAAACTATTTAATAAAGAGAAAGAATAGAACTATCATTAAGGAAACCAATGAAATAATGCACGATCATAATCCTTCTATGATTCTATGGGTAGAAGCATGCATGACACAGTATATGGTCAGAACAAGAGTCTTCACCAGACTTTGAAAAACATAAATCTCGAAGAATCCTTCACTGGAGTGAATCCTGATATTGAAAACTTCAGGATATTTGGGTGCCCAGTGTATTTTCATGTACCCAAATAGAAGAAGTTGAATCCAGACCCTTCAGGGAGAAGGATACATTTATGGGATGAAAATGAATCTTCGAAGACATTCCAGATCGACATCCCTAGTCAAAGACAAATTGAGACAAAAAAAGATGTTGTCCTTGAAGAAGAGATAGCCTTTCAAAGATCCAGAGAATCTTAAATAGAGATTTAAAATGAGACAATGCCTTCTCCCCCTTCAATAGTTCATAGGGAGACAAACATTATTCCGGCTGATCTAGTTTCTCCAATTGATATGTTCAGAGATATTGCAGTAGGGAATAAAAGGTCTTCCTAGGCTCATTCTGCGAGAGGTAGAGAAACATAAAATCCTCTCAAGGCACATCCCGAGAGAACAAAAATATTTTTCTAGTTACTCTTCAGCCATGAGCCACATCATTGATTCTGATCCTTCTTGTCATAGATAAGAAACAAGAGAACAAGTATGGAAATGTGCCATAACAAAAAAATAATAGTATATATCTTAAAAGAATGATGTATAAGATATTGTTCAGAGACTAGAAGGGAATTTTTTTATGAATTCCAAGTGGATATATAATATCAAGCAGACAATTGGTAGAAGTGTCGAGAAATAAAAAGCGAGATCTATAGCCAGAGGTTTCTCACAAACATAGAGAGTTTTCTATGATGAGACACTTGATCCAGTAAACCCGATGCACTTCCATCCGTACTACGATCCATAAGTTAGAAACTATATCAGATGGATGGATTCTTGATTAGTTTGATTTTCTTCAAGAGTGTTGTTGATCCAAACCTATATTATTACAGTGTTGGTGACGAGAGTCTGGTTTTGATGACTTATTCAAAATGCCTTGTTGTTGGATACAAGTAAGCTTTGACTTCTGATTTTGAGATGAAGGATATGAGTATGATGCATCACTTCTTGGGATAAGAAGTATGACATAGGATAGATGATATTTTTCTAAGTCAACGAAAACATACAACTCGGGAATATTAAAAGAAGTTCAATATGACAGAATACAAAAATATCGTGATAGATTTGAAGAAAATGAATGATGATTATTCAGACAAGATTGATACACAATTGATTTGATAATTGATGTGTATGATTAACACCAAGCCTGATTTATGCTATACAGTGAAAATGCTTAGCCAATCCATGAGCCAGCTGAGACAGGAAAGAATGTATTGAGATATACATGAGGCGCAGTTTGACATGGTCTGAGATATGCCTCGAAGTGTGAAATTGAGTTTGCAGGGATATGCAGATACAAATTGAGCACAGATTATAGTGGACCAGAAGAGAAAATTCGGTTGTTGTCTTACCATTAAAGTTTTCATGGTTTCCTGATGCAGAAGGAAACGAAATATTTGTGGCCTTTAATACCAAAAAAGAAGAGTATGTATCATTGAGTGTGCGAAGAAGTATGGATTCACAATATTCTGACAGATTTACTTGATCATGAAATGGATCCTATGATGAGAACCAAAGATGTGTGTAAATCTCTTTGAGAACCCAATGCTGCATGATAGATCGAAACATGTTGATATAAAACATCATTATATCATAGATATGATGTAGAGGAAAATAGTACACATGCAGTAGCTTCCTACACATGAGCAGATTGTAAACATCTTCACCAAATTAACTTGGTGAAGAATACCTCCCTAGTTGAGAGGGAGTGTTGATGACTACAACCAAGAAAAAGTTTAGAGTACATCCATGTGAGACTGCAAGATACCAGATATATAAAATGTGCAGAACAGAAACGAAATGCTAGAAATAACAGAATAACAGTGAAATATCCAGCATAATCTTCACAATACACAGTAATGATATACGAAATAGCAACAGAAATAACACTTGAACAGAAA
>ML784244.1:483043-573844 GCA_009831015.1 Picea engelmannii | reverse complement strand
ACATATATATATATATATATATATATATATATATATATATATATATATATATAATGCTTCTCCCATGTAAATATTTATAAAATCTAATCAGAGATAAGATTATAGATTAGTTATTATGCTTTGTTTTTTTATTAATTTTTTTATTTTTTTATTAAATTTATTGTTACAGTGTAATTCTTAACTTCTAAGAGTTTACTTAACTTCTAAGAGTCCATTTAAAAGGTTGTACCTGTTGAGATGTCTCAAATATTCAATGCAATGTTTTTTTTCTAAATTTATGTTATAATCATATATAACATAAACATAATGAAATCTTTGTTAAAATTATTTTAACCAGAAAAAGATATATTGAATAAACCTTGCTGCTAAATCTAAAACTAGTTTATGGGATGAAATAAATCTTTACCTAAACAGAGGAAATAGACTATGCAATGCAGAAGCTCACAATGTAATAAGGAATTCAATGATTTATACGGAATACAACAATTTATACATAAGCGATGGATTATTTTTTGAAATTGTAATATTCAAATTTGGGAAAGCTCTATAAAAAAGCGAGGAAGTACAACAACCACAGGACGCAAATACTAATGGCTCGTGTTTGTATGGCTTCACTGGTTTCTAAATTGGGCATTCACAAATCGTTTATAAGTTCTACAGAATAATCATTTGGCTCTGTGTAAACCACTTTTAACTATTCCAATGCTGAAATAGACCTAAACTCCATTGCGGTTCCTAGTCTTCCAAATATACATTTATATGTTCTGCATTGGACAGACCTGCTTAACAGAATCCCAAACACTATAGTGTTATAAACACATAATATTATTCCAAGTGGTTTTAAACTATATTGTTTGTTTGTCTCCCAAACCCTATAGTGTTATAAACACATAATATTATTCCAAGTGGTTTTAAACTATATTGTTTGTTTGTCTCGTGAAAGGATAGATTATATATTAGAAAATGGAAGTCAAAAGAAGTCAGTTATAAATTTTAACAATCTAAATTTTAACAACCGGGAAGGAATATCTCCAAGTGGTTTTAAACTATATTGTTCGTCTCATGAAACGATACATTATATATTAACAAATGGAAGTCAAAAGAAGTCAGGGATAAATTATAACAGATATAAATTCTAACAACCGGGAAGATATAAATTCTAACAACCAGGAAGGAATATCTCACCTGTAGCCAAACTTCTGCGTGATGTTCTGCTCCCTTCAGCACCTTCCTACTCCAATGTCTTTGTTTCTGGATTTCAGAAATAGTGTTTTCTTTGTCATGCCCCTGCTCAATTCTGCGTCCGCAATCCCTCTGCAATAACCATAGGCATGTTGCAAGTGGAGTTGTAGGATTTTATGTTGTTCGTAAAAACGTAACCATACAACGCTCGCCCGATAAACGTAAGCATAACTCTTGAATAGTTGAAAGGCCGGTCCGCCTGGTCATGGAAACGCCAGGAAACTTGGACATAACAATTTGGAATAGTTACGCATTAGAATAGTTGAAACATGGGCTAGAGAAACGCCCCAAAGCAGCACGCAGGCACAGTTGGACACATAGGATTGGAATAGTTGAAAGGAGGTCCAAAGAAACGCCCCAAAGCAGCACTTACGCACAGTTGGACACCCCAAATACCGCCCACCTGACGAACCGTAAAATGCCACGCACTCACTAATAGTACCAGTGAAAAACTAAAACGCAATTCATGAACAGTAAATTAAACGCCGCCAATCTATGAAGGTGACGTAGTGTGTGCTAATCACTCAAAAGTGGCAATTATACATACTAATCTTTCCCAATCATGTTAACGTGACAATTATATGATTATACAGTATTTTTTTAATATAATTAAGCAAATGTGAAAAAATAAACATGTTAAGGGATTTATTAAAAAATAAAAAAAGTTATGAATAATAAATCTTATTCATTTCTCTAAGAGGATGACTAAAAATATGTCAATATCTTCAAATATTAACCATCAAATTAAGATTTTAAATTAAAAGATTATTAATTATACCCATTTCAAAGAAGCGTAATAACCAAATAAATCAAACAGTACAATAATATAAACAAATATATCATAATTAAATTTAATAAACTTTTATATTTTCAAAACAAAAAAAATCTTAATAATTATTTTTAAAACTTAAAAAAAAATTCACTATTTGATAAAATTAGCAAATTCAACAAAAATCGACTCTATGAAATAACCAAACTGCTGATGAAAAGGGAAATTTAATTCGAGAAATCTTTCTTTTCTGGCATAGAATTTTACGTGGATAGAAGGTTTTTAGTACTTTACATTTCTTATTATGTGTGATTGAAGAGTCTGTTCCTCTGAAAAACATCTAAATATTGCAAGGGCTCCTAGAAATGAATGTGCATTTAAAAATTAATATGCAATATCTGAAAATCTATTTACCATAATTTCATATTCTATGAGTGATACTCTAAGGTTTGCTAGCTGTTATTGCTTTGCCTCATTGTTCTCAAGGAGCTCTTGAATTCGTAAAAGTTGAATTCAATTTTCTCGGTTCTTCCCAAAGTACTTGCGTTAACAGATTACAACTAGTTCATTCACCATTTATAAAATCGATGGCATGATTTGAATGAGGAAATAGCTTTAAAATTTATTGAATATTTGGAGTGTGTGTTTTTGTACATGAAGTACTACAAAGTAGGTGTTATTCACCAATATCTTAATTTTATGTTTCATAAATTAGAAATACATTGCGATATTAAAAGATTGAGAAAAATAACAGAAGAAAAGCACAATGAAAGAAGTTGTACAAGATATTTTACCTTGAAAACATTTTATTGAAAAAACCAACACCAAAAGTATATCTTTACTAACATTAACTAATGTGACCAAGTTGGAAAAAAAAAACAAGCTACATGAAACATTTTACAACGGAAAACAACAAATCTTTAAATAGAATTTATCACATGGGCCACAAAAAGAACAAGCTACATGAAACATTTTAGAACGGAAAACAACAAACCTTTAAATAGAATTTATCACATGGGCCACAAAAAGAACAAGCTACATGAAACATTTTAGAACGGAAAACAACAAATCTTTAAATAGAATTTATCAAATGGGTCACAAAAAGAACAAGTTATTAGATAATAATGGCGAAATGTCATAGTTAACAAATGGTTAAAAAGTAAGCTTAGGGGCTATCCTAGCCTATATAATTGTAAGCAATTGATCAAATTAATAGAATAGATTACTCTTTCTCAGTTTTTTAAGTTGGTATCAGAGCAGGCTTGTCTCCCTCACAGTAGCGCCAAGGAACATGCAAATAGTAGATTGCTAATTTGTGCACTTGGTTATAAGTGTGGATTGCTGAGTGTTTTTCCACCACATTGACAAGATAACAACTTGTGAGGAGATCGTGAAATGTTTCTCATTCCACGAGAATGAGGTTGTTACTCCCGGTCAATTGTAAGAAAAGATCATTGGAAGAGAGATAGAAGAATACCCACATGGAGCAGGCACTGCTATATGAAAGCTGTTGTTGAGGGACCTCGGTTTCCAAAGGGAGCTGTGTGTGTGGCTAATGTCCAGGTTGAAGGACATTATCATCCAGTGGGAACAATTGCCGAAGGAATGTTGTGAGGCCGCTGCTGAAGAGGTGCACCCAAATTGTATTGTTAGTGTGGGCTTATCTCCCTCATGGGAGTGCCCAAGTTTATGATATTGTAAGAGAGTGCTCATAATCCTCTGTTGGCTTGGAGCCCGTGTGTGATTATCATTGTGTCGTTGTGTGAGAGCATTGTTAGACGCCGTCGAGAGAGCCACAACCATAGAAGATAGTTGTGAGCAGAGAAAAGCCGCAAGCACAGTTAGTCGTGGGGAGATCTGCAGAGAGAGGGTGTTGCTTCTCCTAGGTGATTGAGATAAGTGATTTCAAATTACCTGTTGTTCTAGCTTGTGGATGCATCCCCTCATATTATAGCCAAAAGACCGACAACTGCTATTATTGTTTTTTATCACCGGAATATTCATCCCCGCGGCCTCGCTTTGACGGGAAACCTAGAACCTTGACCGACCATTGGAGAAATTGTTAACAGACGATGAATTTCGCCGGAGCAGCGTCCTCTCGTTGGAGAAAATTCCTGCTATGGGCAGACCTTCTCATTGTTGATCGAAGCTTATAGGTCCTCAGAAGTCTACAAATTTATCTTCTCAGTCTTTGCGTGGATCCTTCTTCATTACAATGGATCGATGACAAGATTTGTTTGTTGTTGTAATTGATACATCTGGTCCTAGAGGTCCTGTGAATGTTGCTAACTGGTTTTTTTTACAATGCTCATCCAATTTTGAACAGTGGAGAGGTTTAACTTTGTTTTCAGACTCACAACAGAGCCAAATAGGCTACCCACAACAGGCGAAGTGCATATGCTGTTAATTTTTAGTGTAATGATTCATGTGCTGTGAAGCACACAGTGTGTTGTGGAGCTATGATATTGATTCCTTGGTAAATCTGATTATTGCTGTCACTTCCATGGTAAACAGGAACTTGTGGGTATTATACTCATGGTAAAGCATTGTAATATTTTTGGAGACTGTTGATTGAGTTCTTGCGTTGCACTGAACACACTATTATATATCAATGATCTGCCATTTTGAAAGCTGGATTGGAGGAGCATCATGAAAACTGGATTAGAGAATTTTTAATGGGTTAGCAAAGGAGAATTAAACAGCTCCGGAGAGAGCTGAAACACATGTCGAGGAAGAATCAGCAAGAGAAAGAATTGTATTTTGCCGATAAGTATGATGTGTTTCCAACTATAGAACCTGTGTTTGACGAGCATAATGTTGAGCTAGATATGAATGAAGAATTTGATGAATTATATGAAATCGTGATGCCAAATCTGCGATTCTTCTCAGGTATACATTATGAATCTTGGACAACTGAAATTAAAAAATTGCTATGGTTAGTAGATTTACTGCATTATGATAAGGAAGATAGTGTCAATTTCTATGATAAGAGAAGAAGTGAAATAGCATTACAACTTATTATATCAGCAGTGGATGAAAACATATTGTCTAGTATTTTTCTTGAATTTGGTGAAGTAAGTAGCCCAAAAATATTTTGGGATATTCTTGAAATGAAGAAATGGAGCGAGGATGTTGAAATTCATGAAGATATTGATGTTGAAAATGATGATTGTGTTGAAAATTTTGTAGCTGAAATAGAGACTGAAAATGATAGCATTGAAATTGCCATGATTGATGATGAAAATGTGTTTGTAGCTGATAAAGACAAGTGTAAAACAACCCATGAGAATGAAAGTATTATGGAAGAAATTCTCTTTGAAACAAAGACATATGAATTCAAATTTGATGAAAACTAATCATCTCATGAAGAGTGGTTAAATATATTGCATGAGAAACATATTATTAATGAGCTATTGTTTGGTGAGAAGAGAAGCTCATTTGCATACACAAACCAAGTGAAAGACAACCTGTTTGTAGTGATAGAGCATGGTAAAGAGGTTGAATACATGAAACAAACAGTTGTGACAACAGTTGAAGCTGAAAATGAAGATTATGATGCAACATCAGAGGCAAGGAAGAAAGACGAAGAAAATAAAACTCTCTTAGAGGAGCAAAATGAAAAGAACCAGTATGGTTCTTCCTATGATTTTTCATATGATTGTAACAATGTTTTTGAGTGTGTAGGTCTACAAGACAACAATTCATTTTTAGTAGTGACTAATTATGAAGAAAACATGAAAGAAAATGAAGAAATTGACGAAGAAAATATTGAGTCAATTTATGATGAAAACTCAATGGATATTTGAAAAGAAGATGTTGAAATTGAAGAAATTTTTATGAAGTGGAGCCTTGAAGAAATCAAATTCTATTATGAACTCATGTTGCAACAAATTGATGATCAAAATCTCAATGGTGAAGAGCAAACAACAGAGAATGGTATGTGGTAGCAATTCACATACAAACAATTTTTCGAAGAAAAAGTTGAAGAGGACAAGCATGGACAATCTGAAATAATTTTCAGATTGATGACAAACTCCAACAAGAAGATTAAGCATAAGAAGCTGAAATATGGAATTTTTAGCAAAAGAGGTAGACCTAAATTGAAAATGCATAGAGGGAGGAAGAGAAAAACTCACTCATACATGGAGTTAAAATGAATTTTAAGGCTTTGTTTGAATTGTCCTTTGTACTGTTTGTAAGTCTAGCTAAGACTAAGACCGACAGGCATGTTATGCATATTTATTGTATTAAATCCATTTCTCCATTAAGAGAGAGTGTTAGATAATAATGGTGAAATGTCATAATTAGCAAATGATTAAAACAGTACACAAGATTTGTGTTGAGATTGTTAGGTATTATCCTAGCCTATATAATTGTAAGTAATTGATCAAATTATTAGAATAGATAGCTCTTTCTCAGTTTTTAAAGTCAAACTACATGAAGCATTTTACAATGAAAAACACCAAATCTGTAGATAAAATGTAGATAGAATTTATCACATGGCCACAAAAAGAACAAGCTACATGAAGCATTTTACAATGGAAAACACCAAATCTTTAAATAGAATTATCACATGGGCCACAAAAAACTTAAATCCATAGCTAACGTACTCAAGCTTAACTTAATTAATCTTTGAGAAAGTAAAGAATCACCATCATTGGGTGCGAGTTTATTTAGGAATAGTCCATTTTCTAGTTTCTCAATTTGGGTTGTGTCGGTTAGCTTTTATTGTAATTGTGTTGATAGTCATTTTACTTTCCAGAACATTTGTCTATCCATATGTAATACTGGTGTCGCTTGAGCTCTTCTTTTTCCTTTCCTGCTAATTTCTTTACCCAAGTGTAGAAGGTTGTTAGGTAAATGGTTGTCTTGGGTTCCTTGATATGATTGGATATATCATATTTGTAAAGTTTATGCTATATAGCTCTGAATTTTCCATGTATGTACCTTAAAAATATAGCTCTGAATTTTCCATGTATGTACCTTAAACAGGAAAGAAGGATAGTGTTGAATTTTGATTACCTACCATTAAAAATTTTAATCTTGTGAAACATATATTGTAAATATCATACAATATTGATTTGAAGGTAACATTGGTTTTTTTACTTTAAGAAGGTAGTTTATGGTATACCAATATTGAATTTAATGTTGTAATCCTTCCCTTAAGATTATTATAATTGCCCATAACATTAAGGGTAGCCTTAGGATAGAAGGAGATTGGAGTGTTTTTTTAGCTCATAAGCCGAAATTTGTGCATGGTTGTGAGGTTGAAATATTCTTATGGATCTTGTTACTTTAGAAACTTAACAATTTCTGTGAAGAACTATTTGATTCTTTGGTATATGTTCTTCGTGTGGAAGATTGTTCCAAATATTTAACTTACTTTTCATTTTCATGGATTCTTATATGATAGCATTTATTTATAAATAGAATATTGGTTAAGTGATAGAATTGGGATGTAATTTTTTTGGGGTCTTCATTTTGTTGATCAATATCTTATCAAGTTCATTAGTAAAGGACTTTTTTAAATTGTGAAAAATAAAATCAATATATTCTAAGTATTGGAGGATGTGGGGATCTAGGGGTTTATAGGTATTGGGGGTATAACAATAGGTATCTAGGAAAATAGAGATTTCTTTATTGAAAATATGTATTGGAAGGGGGAGCTCAAAAAAATATTTTTGAAGGTATTTATAAATATCTAGCAAAATTAGAAATATTCTTTAATATCCCACTAAAGCAGGTGTTATGTAACAAGTTTATTGAGTGAACTCTATGTAGTACTCCCTTATTGTATTCACAAAGAATAATATTTGTATAAGGTGAGTCTCCAATTTCATAGTATACATAAAAACAAACTTTCCTTTTTATTTCATGCACAATCAAAAAAATATTTTTGATTTCTCTTTTTGAAAACTAGCTTTGTAGGAAATCATATTGAGTCAATAAGCTATAATTTTTTTTTGGTTTGTTAGTATCTTGAGAGATTAGCATGTGGTCAAAAAAATAATTATCCAAGAGTATCTAAATCTTCAAAATAATAGGGATCACACCAATCTTAAAGCAGACCAACATGGATCAAATTTAAATGTCTCCATAAATTATATTGTTTGTCTTATGCTTACTATAATATTAATGAATTTTAAGGGGAATCCTCAACATGGAGTGAAAGGAACTTTTAGGAACTTATAAAATGACTATATCAATGTCACAAACTATTACGATCTATACAATTTTAACATTGGACACTAGTAAGTATGGTTGTTACTATTCGTATATCATTTTTCATTTCTTTCTCTGTGTTTGAGAATTATGTCTTTATGTGAAGAATTAAGGAAGTGAATCTAGATTAAGGGCTAATAGATGTTATATTATTGCATGCTTTACCTTTTAGTTAGGTTTGGACTTGAATTTGTAATGGAGAGTTGAGATATTATCTCAACTATTTAGATTGTGTGTCTATTTTAAAATACTTGTAATTGTATTTATATTAAAATTATAAGTAATGAAAAATAGTTTTTTGTGTGTATCTTGATTTGTAATATCATTAAATTATTCATGAATGCTTTACAATTTATTTCCCTTAGTGATTCATTAAATTTGGTCCATTGATCCTTAACCAACCTTTTCCATCGGCACTTTGTATAATGCCTAGATTCATGTTTTCATTGAATTTTCAAATGAGTGGTTGAATAGACAATTTAATCAATCTGTTCATTTTTTTTTTGTAAGTTTTAAAAATTATTAGTAAGATTTCCTGAAAAAATTATTAAAAATAATTGTGATTTCTTGGCTTTTATTTTTTTCATTGTGATTAACCTCGTTTCACAAATTTGTAGACAGATTAAAAGGAGAAAAATTAGATGTCAATCTTAAACGATTGCAATGGAATAAATACTTTTCAAACGCATTTACGCAACTTAAATATAAACAAATTCATATTAAGGAAAATACTTCTAAAAACAAAATCTACGTATCAAACAAAGTCTCACCACAATATTCACACACCCTGCCAAATTTTGGTTCATTATGTCTCTCTTCGAACTCAAATTAATCCTACAAAATGGGAACCACATGGATTTTAATGACATAAAAAATACCGCATTTTTGTTGTGTTATCCCAAAAGTCTACACTATTCCTTCTATTTATTGTCAAATCCTCTTTCACCTCTTGCAGCAACTTAATTTACTTGTCACTTTAAAACATGTTTCTTTCGAAATCAAAACATGATTGTGTATTATTATTGCATAGTTGATTTCTTCCTATATTTGTCGTTCCACTTCCAAGTTCCCTGATCTTTTCTTCATAATTGTATGGACCGTCTTGCTTATCCCGTTTTGTCTATCATCAAATTGTTGGATCTTCCTAGAAGCTTCAATTGTCATGCCAAACTATTGATATAACATTATAACATCAAAGAATGAGGTCATATGGAGAGTTACAACATATTTAAGCATTCGAGTCTATTTTCAAATTCTTTGTCTTTAGGAATCAGTGAATGAATGAGACACAGGAAAGTAAAGGAATCATATTGAAGGAATCATAAAAGGAATCAATGAGTGAAGCTTCATTTTCCATCTGTAGGTTCTATACACCTTCATTGACATCGTTTAAGCATTAGACCTTCTGTTTGTTTGATATAGCGGAGGATATGAAGCTCTAGTTTACATATGTTATGTCCGGTTACATCTTGAGATATGTATCCTGAGTTTTGCAACGTATGCATTGAAGGTTGGTATAATTCAACCTGGAAGTGCATATTCTACCTTTATTTTTTGTAAAGATTATCTTGAATATATGATGCCTAGCTATTTATGTGAATTCCAATGATGCATTCTCAGCTTTGCAATCTTTTCAGGCATGTGGGCTTGTTTATATGGAATTTATATTGAATGCACCCAGTTCATGCACGAACACACATAACCTTAAATTGTGTTTAATTCAATTCAATGCACCAACAGGTCTACACAAAGATTCAAATTTAGGTAAGTAAACATAAGGGGTTCAAATGGGTCTGTTTCAATTCTAATCAATGGAAATTTCGTTAATCGGGACGTGGGTTCAAATGGGCCAGTTTTCATCTTTATAATAAATGCACTCAATGAAAATGAAAAGAGTACTTTGTTCAAAACAATTAAATGAAAGAGTACTTTGTTCAAAAAACAATTATATTATATGATTCAACTTTATAAAATATGTTTACCAAAACCACCTTTCATTAGAACTCTACTTCTACTTCAGCGATAGTGCCAATATATTTCTTACATATAGAAAATGCCGACCCCTAACTCTACAAGTTACATCACTTTTACATCCTTCTATGCTAACTACCTTTATAGATAACTTTCCACATACAATTAATGTTCACATGTAATCACATGTTTGTAGTTAGCATTGGGATGCTTTGGTAACTTTGAGCTTTGGATTGGATGATGACCTCGTAGTTCCGAAAGATGGGATTTCATTCCTCCTTTTAATTATGTTTCATTTCTTTGTGCTTTTCATTGTCTTTTCTTATTTGACTTTTTCTCTAATATCTCTAATCTTGTTGTGCAATGACCTCTTCTTCAAATATTAAACATTAAGTGCACTCTCTAATATTGTTGTGAAATGACCTGTTATTAAAACATTAAATGCATCGAAGATTAAACCTAGTACTTGAAATGTGAAATCTATTTCCATTCATGACCTATAATATAATATAGATTGAGATAACATTTTTTATACAAATCTTGCAAATTGGTATGAAAATGATAGGTTAAAAATGATAAATAATTTAATAAATTTGAAACCACAATTAAAACCAAAAAATAAATTTCATTCATGACTTATAATATAAAATTGATGTAACATTTTTTTTTACAAATCTTCCAAATATATATGAAAATGATATGATAAAAATGATAAATAATTTAATAAATTTAAAACCACAATTAAAACCAAAAAATATTTCAAGGCATTTGGATAATATGTTTTCATTCCCTTATTTAATGAAATCATTGTCATACCAACATGCTACCAAAGCTCTTTAAGTGTGTTACGGAAATAGCCAAAAACTTTTGGAGCAAGGGAAAGCTAAGCTAAACTTATGAATTTAGTGGAGTTGATTCTTGAAGTTATCAACTACTTCTTTAACTTTTTGCAATATTTACCTATAACACATTAGTTAATTATTTCTTATTAAATGCCATTGAGATATCCAAAACCAAGTTAGTTCCCCATACTTCCAAGGCATTTCCTGATAATATTAACTTCCCATATTTCCAAGGCATTTGCTGATAAATTGAGAAGCTAAATAATCTATTCAGCTTCTATAACCTTTTTCGGAAACATGAAGCAATATTTTTTTAGTATCCATTTGATTTGCTGATAAATTGAGAAGCTAAATAATCTATTCAGCTTCTATAACCTTTTTCGGAAACATGAAGCAATATTTTTTTAGTATCCATTTGTACATCAGCAATTATTATTATTTTGCAATACAAAAATAATTCAAATTATCCATTTATGCATTAGCAATTATTATTATTTTTCAATATGAAAATAATTCAAAATATGATATGAAGTTACTCATTTGATCTATGATTTTGTCCCATATATGTTTCTTGTCGTCCAACAAATGTATTTTTCCTACAGCATGATTTTATGTACCGTGCAAATGTTTTTCCAAATTGTCCTAAGTTGTTTTAAGTGAATCAACCTCAACGTCTTTTCGATTAATTATAACTTGCATATTTTCTATAATGGCATATATTTCTTTAGTTGTATCTTCTAAATGAGAAAGCATTTGTTTATTCATGATGTTTTGATTCTGGTTTGTTAACTCTTCCACTTATATCATTACATATTTTCTTGTTTGTCATCATTTTGAAAGAATGAAACACCTCGGACAATTAATTGACTTGAGCCTTCTCAGAAAGTTATGGTCCCAACTTTTTAACTTCAACAAAATGTTCTGTTGCATGTTTTATGTTTTTTTACATAATCTCTTCAACCTCTTTCCATATTTGAAAATCAAATTCTCTTAATCTTCCATTTTCTGAAGCTAAATCATCTCTTTCCTTATATGCACTTTGATTCGAGCAATTCATTATGAGACATCTTTAGTTTGGTTTTGAGATTATTTATCTCAACATATATAGGTGTAATCGAAGATTAGTTTGGTTTTGAGATTATTTATCTCAACATATATAGGTGTAATCGAAGATCTAACTTCTCCGATCACCATTAAACTTAGATACGAGTACAATATGTCGATAGAGCTCTCTCGAGGTTGGTGGAAGTTTCGAGTTAAGTAGAAATTAACTTTTTCCAACATATCTTGCAGAATAATATTCTTATTGATTCCATTCCCTTTGGTGGTGTCAACCATAGATATAGTTTTATTTTACTATTCCGTGATTCTTATAGTTTTGACTCTCTTTATACATACCAGTTTACTAACCATGTTCTGCAATTTCCTGACACTTCTTGTGGATTGAATCGGTCTTAAGAAACCATATGACTAGATTTTATGTGTCATTCAGCCATATCAACGTCATTCAATTGATTTAAGGCAACGTGAACTAATGTTGTCTTGTACTCATATGTACTTGACACTTATTTTTATCATGATTAGTTGATACCAGGAATCGTGGAACAAAAATATCCTATGAGGCAAACTATGTTGTATCCACCATCTTTAATTGCGCTACTCTTTTTGCTAAATCATATACTGAAGACTTTTATTTGTTTTCAGATTTATTCTCTATGGTCAAATAAGAAGGTCGATCCCTCCAAATAGTACTTAGAACCATTGGCATTGGACAACAAGTGATAAGTAGGACTGGTTCATTTTTATTTTTATTTTTTTTCAATTCCCTCATAAGAAAATTATCTATAGATTGTATTTATCTACTCAAGTTCAATTGAAATATCAGGTATCTTTTATTTTCCGGAAACCAAGAGAATAATCAACTTATTTGCAATTTCTACTACCTATTCTTAACAATAAACAATAAAAGAGAAAATTTGAGTTGGTAAGACAAATAATCCTTTTAGACTTTTTGATACGAAGTGTAAATGATTTGTTTGTAACCTCTGTCTACAATTTTCAAGGGAAAAAAGTTGTGGAGAAATATACGTAGGAAATGTACAAGGTTCAATCCCACTACCATAAACCTAGTTGATATTACAATCTCGGTAAATGTACCAGTGACGAGTTCAATTTTAAGGACTCAACTAAAGAATTTTAATGAATTCTTCAGGCATCCTAGATGGTGTTTGACACAATAACAAAGTATGTACAATCAATAAAAATGTATTGGAAAAATGCATTGACAGGTGAAGGAATCGAGGTCCATCCAACCATAAGAAAGAGATTTCCCTTGTCATCTTGTTTTCATAGTTTGAAGTTTGACTTTAGAAAGTCACTTTGGAAAAAAAAGAAAATTATTACCAAATATGAGTGTTATTGGAACATTTTGAAATAGTGAAAACTGCATAATTGAAAATGAATTACATTTGCTAAAAACTCAACAAAATTATATCTCATTGGAAGGCCATACTTTTACAAAAAAAAAATTGTGTGCTAATTAAACTATAAAACTCTCAACTTATTTTCTGTGTTAAAACTTTGAACTTGTTTTCTGGGTTGGTGCAATTGCAAAAAAAATATTTTGACCTTCCCCCGTGCTTCTCCAAAAATTTTATTTTCATTGTCCAACTTCAAAACAACTTTGTTTTATTCTTTCCGGAAAATGTTTATTGCCAAACGTTGAAATTTATTCATCCATACTTTGTCAAAAACTTCTCTTTTCATTCATGCATTGGAAAAAAACGTAATTAGCATCAACGCTTACCAAAAAACTTTAGCACCGTTGGTGCTATTGAAATTCCTTAAGTTCCATCGCCAAACTTTGAAAAGTTTTTTTTTTTTGTGTTTGAAATATTTTGTCTATTGTTTTAAAACAAATTTCGACTTTGTGGACACTTCTTATTAGTCCCTTCTTAAGGTGTAGAGGGACTATTTGACTTCATATTAATATGTTTTTTGACTATAAATTTTTGCATCATATTGTTAGTACTATAGAAATAAAAACATTATTTTTTATATAATAAAAAAAACCTTATATGTCATCATCTCATTGGAGAATATATTGGAGGCCTTATTGCCATCTTCGCTATTCCCAATATTGTAAATGTTTAGATATCCAAAGTTTTGAACTTAGACACTCTCTTTTAATTTTCATTACATTTTTACTAAAATGTTTAAATACCGAAAGTTCTTAGCATGGACATTGTTTTTTAATGTTTTTTTATTATTAGTTCCTACCAAAGGCGTAGAGGGACTATAGTGATTTATAATTTGTTGATTTCATATTAATATGTACTTTTATTATTATTTCTATTTGTATTGAAATGTTTACATACCGAAGGTTTAGAGCATTGCCACTTTTTTGAGGTGCTTGAATAGGCTTGACAGCTTAAATGTTTACAAAGCGCGAGGTCCTGAAACAGGCCTGACAGCTTAAATGTTTGCATAACACGAGGCTACATAAATAGGCTTCTCAAAGTACATTTTTCCTCGAATTTTTTCATACAATGTTGCAGTGAATTTGGAAAATATTGTAGTTGACTACCAGTTGCATAGCCATTGTATGTTTCATACTTATTCTATGCTTGTGATGCAATTTGGTCATTGTTGAAGATACATACATTGTTTAGTGGTTCGGTGGGTGCTTCATGTTCGTTGGTTCGTCAGTTGTTGCTTGTTGTTGTTTGGTTCAAATTTGCAAGGTTTAGGACGTACGCCTACGGTTGGACCTGTTGGTACTTGTTGCTTGCTTTTGTTTACTTCAACTTTTTAGGGTTGGGGTTTTGCATTCACAGTTAGATCTGTTTTTTTTACTTTGCGGGGTCCAGGTGCTACACCCACAATTTGACCTGTATTTTTGTTGTTCATCGTTTCAGAGTAAGTTTCGATGCCATAATTTAATTTTCTATTCTTTCTTTGTTGTTCATTGTTTTCAATTTGCAAGTAAGAATGTTGGATTATTTCTTTTGGCGTGCTCATCGTATGTTTTCGGTTCCTTTTGTGTTTGGGATGCAGTTTGGTAATCGTTGGAGATACATATGTTGTTTATTGGTTGAGTGGTTTTTGATTGTTTGCTGGTTCGTTGGTTCGTCGGTTGTTGTTTGTTGTTGTTTGGCTCAAGTTTGCGAGTTTTACATCCTAGGGCTGCAGTTGGGTCTGTTCGTGCTTGCTCGCTGGTTTGTTTCTTTCTTCTTTCTTTTCTTTACTTCGGCTTTGCAAAGTTAGGGTCATGCGTCGAAAGTTGGAGATTTTTCTTTTTTTTGCAATTTGCGTTGTTCGGGTGTTGCACCCGAAAGTGGACCTACAGTTCTGTCATTTATTGTGTCTGACGAAGTCGATATCTGGCGCCTGTCCCATTCCCACCTATTATGCTCTTAAATTTTTCTCCAATTCGTTTTCCTATCTCTGGACCATACCTACATATATTTTTTAAATGTTCTTATAGAGGAAAAATATATTGAGATGGTACTACCAAGAGTGGTGTTCCATGGATTGCAAATTGCAGTATTCAGTTTCTATGTTGTTTGGCGTGCAACATTGCTAGCATAATGAATGTGTTCTCAAATGCATCAGACCATTTACATATGGATGAAATCATTACCATTCTAGGATACTTCAGTGTTGACATGATACAAAATAGTGGCATAACAAATAATTGGATAACTACATGTGAAATTACAATGCCCGTTGTCTTTTTGTTAGGATAAAACATGTGCAGAACACACTTATTAATCATATATGGTGAAATATGGCCATATCACAATACAACCTCTTTATCGTGTATACAGACTCGTGTGACCACGATACAATTTGTTTTGTTGTTGAAATATGAGATGTACACCAAAGATACTGCAAAGTTATATTTCCATGTCTCAAAGCATATCTGGATACTTTTCTCCAGAAAACCAAAATCATTTGGCTATGGCCATGCAATTTCTGAATATTTTATGGCTTGTAATATATTTTGGGCTTAAAAAACTTTATGTAATTACAACAATGGATGGAGAACAACAAAGGTTCATGTTTCTAACTATCTTTTATTATATTGGATGATTCTCAGTTAGTGTATGTACATATTACTTGTTCTCCCTTGCATACCAGCTTCCATTCATGTTCATTGTATTTTGTGCATTCTCACATTGAAACAAACATAATAGATGGAGAAAACGAAGGAGTCTTTACCGCAGTGGTGGAAGAGGAGATCCAAAGGTACATGCTTGTACTGTTATTGCATATTCCATTGTTTTGTATTTCATTTATTCTTTGTATATGTGTTCACCTAATTTATTGTATGTATATATTGTGTGCTTTCCTACATAATAACTTATCTTTATGTTCATGCAGGAGCTTCCCCAACAAAGAAAAAGAATGGAAGACATCTGGGCATAGTAGAGCACATTTTGAAATATTTTGAATTTCAAACTGATCAATGTATTAATGTGATATCTGACAGGACTTTTTGAGTTGTAAATGTCTTTAAATGTTTGAAGGTTGAGCCATAATGAAAGGTTGATGGGAGAATGTATTTTGTTTTATAGATCAGATCACAATACAGATTTGGAGGTTGCGCTCTTATATGTCTGACACAATATTTATTGTAATAGGTGTTAAGTAGTTGATATCATTTTATTCCATTTAATATAGTGTAGAGTAGTTGGAGGGAATGCTCGAAGAGTGTCTCTTTGTATAAATCTTTGTAATATTTCCCAGTAAGGGTTGTTGTCAATTATTGTTGATAGTTGTTGTAGAGACTGGAATCTAGTGTGTAGATTGCCATCGAAAGATAAGAACTGGGAGATGCAGAGAAATGTTGTATGATTGTATGCAAGTTTCAGTTTGATGAATATAACAAAATTATATTGTCCCAAATGTGTGTTGAGTATACGTTTATCTGAATGAATGGTAGATTTTCTGTTACTTTTCAATTCTCTTTTATTTCTATTCTTGAACTTATGAATGCATTTGCTTCGTTTTATGTATGAGTCATTGTGAGGAGTATATAAGTTCCAATAGGTTCTCTTTATTGAGCGAGTGCATGGTGTGCATAGCGTTTGCAAGGAGTCTATGACTTAGTCTATTTTGAATCGAAAGCTCAGAACAGATAAGGGAACTTATATGGATGTAGGGAGTGCATTAGCATCCGCAAAGAGTGTGTGATAGATTTTCAGACTCGAAACCTCAAGAGGGATAGCGTGATTCAGTCACGAGAGATAGAAGTGATTGGAGAACCATCACAAGGAGTGAGAATTCATTCACAAGAAAGCGAGTGTGGAGTAGAGTCTGTTGCAAGGTGTGCATAGGCCAGGAATTCTTAACTAAGTGTTGAAGAGATTCTTCATAGGAACAAATCGAAGAAGGAAAGCTTAGGAGGGAGAGAGGCAGAAAGCATCAAGGAACAAACCCTTGAAATTCTCAGAAAAGTCAGTAGGAAAGATTCATTCCAGAGGAGAAGAACGATTCCATATCGACAGACTTGGGGAAAATCCAAGAGGACAGTAACCATGAAGTATTTCGGTACTTCAGAGTTTCGACAAGTTCGAAGACTTGACGAAGGTAGATCGTGATGTATGAAGTTGCGACTAGATATTGACTATTGATCTCAAAGGAGTACGTGGCAACGAGATCCGAGAATTTAGAAATCGAGAGATTGGAGGTTGTGAGTGAAAGGTATAGAGTTTCACGGGGTCACGAAGTCTGAACAATTGTGGGGCTGACAAATTTGAGGAGATGTGTGGTGTACGTCCGGAGACTTGGAGTTGATTGATTCATGAAGGAGTGAAGAAAAGATTCGGGATATCCTCGAAGTCTGAACCCCGAAGGAGGTAGAACCATGGTTATAGTCATGGTCACTTGCGGAAGAGCCTGTGTGTGTGGGTAAGATAGTTTCGGGTGCCCATAGGGACCCAAGGAGTCGCTCCGACTCAGAAATCCAAATGATCCAAGATCGGGAGGTCAAGCATCCCTTTGGAGGGAAGGGGGTTTGCACCACATGTCCTTTGTGTTTTTGGTGTCGCTACATTGAAATAAATCAAACTCTATTTATTTTTTTTACATGCTTTCCTACATATGGACTTCCTTCATGTCCATTGTATTTTTTATGCTTTGCTACATTTAAAAAAATAGAGTGGTTGGAGAAGACGATGGACTATTTTCCATGAATGTAGAGGAGGAGTTACAAAGTTGCATGCCTCTACTGTTATTTCATATTCCAGTGTTTAGTATTTCATTTATTTTTAGTGTATTTGTTCTACTTGTTCTACTACTTTGCACCTATTTTACTGTATGTAGATACTACACATCTTTCTACATAGTAACTTATCCTCCTATGAATTGTATTCTCTTTGTTGCTACATTGAAATAAATGGAACCATATTTATTTCTTTTACATGTCTTTCTACATACTAACTTACATTGATGTCCAATGTATGTTCGACATTTCTACATTGAAATAAAAATATTGGTTGGAAAAGAAGATGAATTCTTATATTCCACAGTAGAGGGGGTCGTGGTAAAATCTTTGAAAAGGTATACCAACTATGCTAGTAAATCAAACATATAAAACGGGTGGGTGAATATAATATTGGACTAGAAAATGATGATTTGGCAACAATGGTCCTTTGTTGAGACTTCCCTCTTCCAAACATTTCTCTCCCCATTTCTAATTTTCCCACTTTCTATTATCCCTTTTTTTCCCCCCTCTTCTATACTTAACCGAATTCCCCTTCATTTTTCTCATCTACTTTCTCTTTCTGGTTTATTTTCTTAATCATCTTTCTGAAAATGTCTAGGTGTGTGGGTTGGCGGACCCACGGGTTCACATTTTTACTAATACTTCTACCTCACTCCATACATAGCCAACTTTTTGATTGTGGGTTTCCGGGCTGGCGGGTTCAAGACTGAGCCTCTAGATTTAGAGGTTTCACAATATACATATTGGTTGTCGTACCCTGCCAGCATGCCCTATTTCATGTTACACATTTTTGCAGTCAAAAAATCTGAGGCATACAATTTGATCGTTGGGTCCTCATGTTTCCTGAGTATCCCTTGACACCATATTTCGTTTTCCATATCCTTCAACCTTGTATGTGACATTCAAAACAATTATGGACAATATACAATGCATATGCTTATTTAGTCCTTCTGATGTTCATCTACACATGCTTGCATCAGAAAATGTTGGACTAGTAACATGGCCATGAGCAGTCAATTATCGCAAACATGAACAAACCGACAAGGCCAAAGGTAAAGATGCATACATTGTGTTCCTCATATGTTTATCAAACAAATATCCTCAGCTATTTATTCATCTATGTCATGGTGAATATTTTGATGTCGTCTACAACGCATACTTTGCAGTTCACAAGAAGTATCAACGAGCGCAAGTGAGACACTGAACATAGCACAAGTTCCATAGACTAAGAGGTTTGGTTGAAAAAATATGGCTCCATAATTCATCAAAGTTGTGCGTCTACTTGTACATTTATGCCAGGAAAAAAGAAAACAAAAAAATAATGCAAACTACCATTCACATTACTTTTCCTTTTCAAAAAATTTCACCAAGTCTAAAATTATAACACCCAAAATACTATCATAGAGGGCTTGAACAATCGCCGAAATGGACAAGTGTTCATCAAGGACATAATGGTCATCTATAGCACCTACTTGGACAAGGAAAACAAAACTAGATCCATTATGCATTCTCACATGACAAACAACGGGGCCCTAATGACAGTGACACTGACTATTCCCGCACAACTTGTCTAGAAACATGCAACAAATATATTTCCAGGTAACGGGATATCCACTACAAATTTTAATATATTGCCCAAAACAGTATATGACCGTGGTGATTGTGATCAGATTATATCGCTCAAAGAAACAAGCATCATGGAAAAAATTCTCGCTATTTGTTCAAAATATCGTTTCGTCCTGAACACAACTATCAACCAAGTTACATAGAGAAACAACACTTATGCAATCAAAACCATTGGTGCACCTGTCACACTTGTGAGAAAACTTGGCTCACAACACATTCTCCATATAAAATATGGAGAGTCATATAGTGACAAGGAAATGGTACCGTTCTCCATATCCAATTTTGTCCTTTACTTTCACATGCCCATGTATCTTGGTTATGTTACAAAACTATTGCATTGATCCATGTTGTAGCTGCAATTGTTGGACACCTATTCAAATTTGTTTTCCTCAATATAACAACAATTGCATAAAGGGCAATTTCCACTTCTTCTCTTCAAAAATATAACGAAGAAAAGAGATGTTAAAGAAAGGATCTTTCGCACAAACCAAACAACATTTGTAACAGAATTGTGAATAGACATAGTACATGATCTCAAGAAACTAACTATCTATACAAATGTTCTACATATACATCTACAATTTCAGGTTCACTTTACTCATACAAATTACCTTCACCAATTTTCTGTAGTTTTTTTTGTTGTTATGAAGTTGTATATTATATTGTTCAATATATTAACTACTATGCTCATCTTCCCAGGTTGAGGGTGTTTTGGTTGCAACGAATGCGTATTCGACCCCCTTGGTGCCTGTATGTGCCAAATGCAACTCTCTTTCTTATGCTTATTTTTTCATAAATGATAATACAATTGATTGTCTGCGATGTAGTAAAAAAATCCCTTACATATATAGACATTTCCTCAATGTTGCCATCCAAATAGTGGGCAACACAGTCATACATTGTACAATTAGGCAACCTTTGTTACAAGATGTTCTTCTTGGGTTAGCAGAATTTCCATATGAAGTATACCTACAGAAAAAGGAAAACAGTGTCTACATGTTGCGTGACTTTCATATACATAACAAATTTACCTTAAATGAGAACAATGCAATATTGCATATCGACTGGAAAGAAAAATAAATAAAATCAAGCTTTGGGAGGAAACGAAAAAAAATCTCATGTGTGTCTGTAATTTTTCTTCAATACCCAGAAGAATGTTCGTCGGAATCAAGTTCTTCAGAGTTTACATCTATGGCTGTAAAATTTTCTTTCCAGATATTTTGTCTCTTTTTGTGCACAGGAAAAAACAAGGAGAATCTAACTACAAATGAAATCATTCTTGTTATTTTTTTTTTTTTTTGCATCTACCAGTAAGAATTTTGCATATTTGTTGGGGTGTCCAAATGAAAACAAAATGGTGGTTGGATGTGGATTTGTTGGAGGAGTCTGCACCTTTTTGGTTTCCCAAATTGAAAAAATGTTTTCCAACTATATAGCCATGGCATGATTTCTGCATTTTTTGGGTACCCAAATAAAAAATAAGATGATCCCCAACTATAAATTTATGTTATGGTATCTTCATTTTCTAGATTCCCTAATTGGAAAAAAAAACGCTCAACATGCTTGAAACATGAGCTTGAGATCTTCAAAACTTGCTATAGAGATTGGGGAGTTCGGGCATTGGAATTCATACAAGCAGGTGGATTTATTGTTGATGTACAAGCACATAAGATTGTTCAGTCCATAAATGGGAAGCATGAGGAAAAACCCCATACAAAGTATCCAACTTTGAATAACTCAGGCCCATCCTTTGAACCATTAGAATGGTTTTCTCCACTGGGCAAAACCATCAGGCATTTCCAATAATATTGGAAATTTGGCATTGTTAAAACTGGTAGTGATAGAGCATGGCACTATTAGAAGAAAATTTCCATAATGATCTTGCTTCATGGTAAAATAGTAATCGACAAGTTTCATGTTCCCCATTTCGGGGTTTTGTTATAGCTAGGATTAAATGGCGAAGCTCCACTGGTTTTGTGTTTTCTTGTGTTTGGTAGACTTTCGTTCAGATCTCATGGCCCCGGTTATTTTCTGATGGGAACATATACCAAATGTAAGAGAAAACCAATTCCACCTGTGTTTTTTTTATATATATCAAATTGTTTGATGCATAGGTCAATGCGTACTGCTCTATGGAACCTTGTGGGATATCACTTGGTGCCTTCTATGTTCATGCCTTTCCTTGTGCCTCAACTTTCAATACATTTAATGTTTACTTGGATCTTGGTTGTATGGTTCGTTCTGGAAAATTAATGATACATTTAGGATCTTGGTAGTTTTCCTATGATCTTAAAAAATATACAAGACATGATTTGTATTTTAATATAGGCTCTCTGATGCAAATTTAGTATGTGGCTCATTTTATCATGTTTCCTTAACCAGTGAACTTAGCAAAATTCATATCCAGGCATATTTTTAAATAAAAGGATGTATACTATGTGAAGTCCAATGGAACTATCATATCAACGACAGGACATTAAAATTCAAATTCATCTTAAAATGCAAATTTGTCCTTTTTATACTTGCAGTGAAGTTGACAGTACAATAATTTTACTTAAACATCCCAAAATTGATTTTCTTGTGGCTTTTGGATGCTTCTCTTATACAAACACATCCTGGAAACTATAAGCATGACTCACTTTTTGTATTTCTTTATTGAAGAACCTATTCACCTATTTAATTCACTTCATAGTTATTGTTAAGACCATCAATGGGGATTTCTTACACCAATTCCCGTTTTTGAAAATGTCCACCCCCTTTCGTTTTTCCCTCTGCTTTCCCTTTATGGTTACTTAGTTTTTTCTTGGAAAATATCTAGGTGCGGGGGTTGGCAGATTCACATCTTCAAATTTCCACTGATATGTTTATATCACGAGTCCGACCGAATGCTTCCCTGTTTCATATTCAAAAAAAAAATTGGATCGCAGGTTCCCAGATAGGTGGGCTGAACATTGTGTTTCCATTGTTCCGCTACCTGAAAATAACAATTGGACTTCCATAATCTACAAATTGGAAACCAAATTCCCCTTTCTTTTTCTCGTTTGCTTTCCCTTTATGGTTACTTATTTGTTTTCCTAAATTTGTCTCTTTTACGAATGTCTCATTATTTTATATACAACACCTGAAGTTCCACAATATACAAATTGACTGTCAAAATTCGTCATTGTCTGATGTTATGTGTTACACATTTTGCAATAAAAATCTTGGATACATACAATTTGACCATCGGGCCCTCATGTCTCTTGAGTAGAACTTGTGGCCATGTTTTCAATCCCGTCAATATTCCCTGTTCTGAGTATGTGTCATGCTTTTATATCACGAGTCCAACCAACCGCTTACCCATTTCATTCTTGGCCACTATTACCATCGCTTGCTCCTAGCCAGGCTGGCTCAACATTGCACTTCCATTGTTCTGCTACCTACAAACAACACCCAAAATTCCGTGATATACAAATTGACCACTGAAATCCGTCATTGTGCCATGTTCTGTGTTACACATTCTGCAGTTAAAAGCTAGGAGACATACAATTTTACCATCGGCCCCTCACGTCTCCTAAGTATATCTTGTGACCTTATTTTGAAGTCCGCCCGACTTCTTTCCATACTTGGCCATTTCTTGGAATCTCTTTCACAGGTTGGCGGGTGGATGAAATGTAAAATGCTTAATCTCTCTTCGCCATGCCTGCCACCTTCACACTTCTTTATAGATATTCAATTATTAAGATTTAATTCTAATATCTCATTGTGCATGAACCGTTAATATTGTCATTAATATGAATTAAACCAAGATTTGTGAAGAGTTGTGTTATTCTTTCCAAGTATTCATTTCAAGCATTATCCGATCTCTTTCGTGCGTCGTCGAGTTGGTGACTTTACAAAATCTCTAATCCTTAATCTCTCTTCGTCGTCATTGCCACCTTCGCACTTTTTTCTAAATATGAAATTAGTAAGCCTTAATGGTAACAACTCATTATGCATGAACCGTGGAGATTATCATTGATCAAGGAAAGGATTGAAGATGTATTCCATTGATACAAATTAAACCATGATTTGAGGAGGGTTATATTACCCCTTCTAAATTTTCATTTCAAACATCATCTGGAGAAATTGAAATCTCTCGTTAACTTATGGAATCAGTTCGGCAACAATTTTGTCCAGATACAATAAACACCTTCGAGCATGATGACCAAAGGGTCTAGTACTCCATGGAATATTCTTACTACTTATCTCTCTCCACCCAAGAGCAAAAAGAGAGATGGTCCCTTGTTGCAACGAGAGATATATTTCAAGACAAATAATTCCAAGGCGACCCTGCCTTCTCAGACAACTTGCCCGCCTGCATTGATGGATGGAACAGAGGTTGATGAAGTCCATTTCAAACTAGGAGAATATGATATAATGGAGGATGATGCAACAATGGATGATGGTAATCTAGACATTGTTCCCACTCCTGCACCCAAATTCAAATCAACCATAATGGGGGGAACTTCCTAGCTTGGCGATGTTGGCCCTGACAAGACCAAAAGAAGAGGTTTCAGAAAAGAAACCGACTTTGAATGCAAAAGATGCTTTGTAGCTCAAAATTAGGAATTCCAGAGGTCCAAATTACTCCTTTATTGGCAAAAGTATTTCATTGTAAGGAAATGGTCTATTGATTCTCCCAGATATATATTTCGAGCAAAAAATTATTCAATTGTGGGACCACTCTCCTATTCTCTGGATATGCAATTAACATCTTAGGTGATGAGGACCATAACTCCCACTGGTGCAAGGAATATTCCTAATACTCATCTCCTTCTACCCAGAATGGACTAATTTGGGCCTCTGTAATTGCTCGTGCATCATGTGTCCCTGAAGTCTTGGACTATGAGGAGGTGGTCTCTTGGTGTGTCCTAACTTTCAATTGCAGGTTCTTCCATTTTCCCTGTAACATTTTTCGTCATCTTCCTCACGAGAAGCTTGTGAGAACTATCAATTTTACCACAAATATGGGTTCTTATGTCCTCCTGCATTTGAAAAATTATTGGTTTCTTTTTGGTTGGGGTGCACCATTGGAGTGATTCCAGTGTCAGGAGTAGGAGTGTTTTTCACCTTCTTCAAGATAAGGATTTATTCCACTGTGGAACCACTCTCCTGTTTCTTTGTAGCCTCAGGTCTTCCACAATATATTGAGATTGCAGCAGTGAACATTGACCTTCCAAGGAGAAGACTGCAAGGATTTTCTAAAAAAAAGGATGGTCATCAGTTTTGTATGCATGTTGAAGATCATCTCGATGGTTCCTGGATGTTGCATATCCTATACCTGTGTTTAAGAAAAATATGTTCAATGTTTTGGTGCAAAGAACTCAGTCCAATTTCTATGGATAGATATACAATGTCCAATATATATTTTTTAATGGATTTACTATTAAAAAATTTGCCTTGGAGTCTTGGTTGTTGCTTCTTTGTTTAATTTAACACCTCTTCTAATTGGCATGGGTCGATAGTCTTGTAGTTCTTCAATATTGTATTGTCTCAAGTAATTTGATCTAATATGGAGTATATGACAATGCATTGTGTCAATCCCATCAGGATTTTATGGAAACAAAAATGAATTTCAGATAGTTTATAACCAACATTCAATTCTATTCATAATGCAGATAGAACATAGCAAGACCAAATCACAATGTCGCAGTCGGGGCCCTTCCCCAGAAATTTCATTTTCATCTCATCCTTGCTAAGCAAACGATTTCTTATTTCCATTTTTCTTCCTTGATTCCTTTACTCCAAAAGGGAACATTTTATTAGTTGTCCATCCCGTGGCCTCTATTTGAGCACTTTTTACTTTATTGATGAAATTACCAAATTTCTTGTTCGCGAAAAAAAAAAAAAATGATCTATTGTAGTTGTAGTCAAATGGGATTATGAAATCCAATTTAAAAAATTAAAACTCAAGATCGTCATTGTTATTTCTATACATGCAATTATTAAGAGTTAATTCAAACAAACCATCATGCAAGAAGTTTAATACTTAAGTTAATATGCCAAAGTCATGGAAGAATGTGTCAAGAACACAATTACTCCCACAAGTTGCAATAAAAATAATCTTCAACAAATCATTTGCTCACACCCTTTTTAATGGTACAAGCACAATACAAAACGACTAAGTGGATAAAATATTGGACTAGAAAATGATGGTTTTGCAACAATGGGGCTTGTTTGAGACCAATTCCCACTTACAAAAATTTCCCTCCGATTTTATATTTTCCCACTCTTTTATCCCCTTCTTTTCTCTCTTCTATACTTAACCAAATTCCCCTTCTTTCCCCTCTTCTATACTTAACCAAATTTCCCTTTATTTTTCCCCTATAGTTTGTCTTTTTGGTTACTTAGTCATTTTTTTCTGAAAATATCTTGCTACGTAGGTTGGCATATTCACGTGTTCACATTTTCATTCATGCTTTAAGATCATGATTCTGACCAATCCCTTCCCCTTTCCATACCTAACCAATTTTTCGATCGCAGGTTCCCACCCAAGCGGTCTCTAAATTACACTTCCATTGTTCTCTAACTTGCAAACAACACTCTGGCTTCTGTGATATGCAAATTTACATCCGGACTCCCACATTATCCCCTCTTTTGAGTTACACATTTTGGACTGAAATGTTCTGATACATACAATTTGAACATCGGGGCCTCACATCTCCTAGGGAACCTTTGTCACCCTATTTTGAATCTCGTTCGACCACTTTCCATACTTGGCCATTTCTTGGAATCTCGTTTGTGGATCATTGGGTTGGCGTGTTCAAGAAATTTCCAATTTCTAGTCATTGTTTTCTGTGCCTGCCACCTTCAGAATTATTTCCAACTATATGCAATAAGTATACAACTTCTCCATATAATGGAATATGGAATATCTATTACAGATTTCAATATATTGGCCCTTTTTTTCCCTCTTCTATACTTAACCAAATTCCCATTTATTTTTCCCCTGTACTTTCTCTTTTTGGTTACTTAATCATTTTTTCGAAAATGTCTCAATGCGTGGGTTGGCGGAATCTCAAGTTCACATTTTCACTCGTGATTTTATATCACGAATCTGACCGACCGCTACCAATTCCATGCCTAGCCACTTTTCAGATTGCAGATTCTCGGGCAGGCGGGCTCTAGATTTCACTTCCATTGTTTCGTGGCGTACAAACAACACCCATGCCTCTATGATATACAAATTTACTGCTATACTCCCACATCATACCCTCTTCCATGATACACAATTTCCACTCAAAAGTTCTGAAACCTACAATTTGACCTTTGGGTCCGCAAGTCTCCTGGGGAACTATTGTCACCCCATTTTGAAGCATGTGTGTCCGCTTTCCATATTTCTCCATTTCTTGGAATCTCTTTCATGCTTCCAATTCCATACTTACCTGAATTTTTCTCTTGCGGGTTCCTAGATAGGTCAACCGCACTTCTAGTGTTCCTTGACCTGCAAACAAACCCCATCTTTTGTGATATACAAATTGACTTCCAGAGTCCTACATCGACCCCTCTTTTGTGTTACAGAGTTTGGAATCAAAAGTTATGATACATACAATTTGACTGACGGGGCCTCATGTCTCATCAGGAACCCTTGTCACCATATTTTGAAGCCTGTCCAACCACTTTCCACACTTGGCCATTTACTGCAATCTCTTTCACGGATCATCGAGTTGGTGGGTTCATAAAATTTCCAATTCCTAGTCGTTGTTTCCCGTGCCCGCCACCTTCACACTTCTTTCCAAGTATATGCAATAAGTATACAACTTCTCCAGAGACATGCAGCAAATATCTTGCCAGGAAATGGGATATCTATTACAGATCTGAATATATTAGTCTATATTTTCCCTCTTCTATACTTAACCAAATTCTCATTTCTAGTTCCCATGTACTTTCTCTTTCTTGTTAGCTAGTCATTTTTCCTAAAATGTCTAGCTTCACAGATTGGCAGAATCACGAGTTCACATTTGCAGTTGTTCTTTTATATCATGACTTTGACCGACTGCTTCCCCATTCCATACCTAGACACTTCTCCGACCGCAGGTTCTCTAGTAGGCGGGCTCTAGATTTCAATTCCATTGTTACGTGACTTGAAAACAACACCCTGACTTCTACGATATACAAATTTACAACCAGACTCTCACATCATACCCTCTACTGTGGTACACATTTTGCACTCAAAATTTCTGAGACATATAATTTGATCATCGGGTCCTCACGTATCCTGTGGAACTATTATCAACCCATTTTGAAGCTCGTTCTTCCGCTCTCCATACTTTTCCATTTCTTCGAATATCTTTCACGGATCGTCGGGTTGGTGGGTTCAAAAAATATCCCATTCCTAATCTTTATTTCCTGTGCCCACCACCTTCGCACTTCTTTCCAAGTATGAAATAACTGAAGTTTAATGCGGACAACTCACCATGCCTTGAGGAGACTGTCATAATAATTGTTCCTACACAACTTTTCCAGAAACATGCAGAAAACATCCTGCCAGGTAATGGGATATCTATTACAAATATCAATATATTAGCGAAAATGAATTCCATTGACCATTTCCCTATTACATACCTACCGAATTTTTCTCTTGCAAGTTCTCGGATAGGCGGGTTCAATATTTCCCTTGCATTGTTCCACGACCTGCAAACAACAATTGCAATTCCACGATATACATGCAAAAAACATCTTGCCAGGTAATGGGATATCTATTAGAAATTTTAATATATTAGCGAAAATGAGTCTGACTGGCCGTTTTCCTATTCCATACTTAACCACTTTTTCAATTATGGGTTTCTCGACAAGCGGGCTGAAGATTTCCCTTCCATTGTTCCATGACCTGCAAACAACACCCAGAATTCCACAAATATACAAACCAGCCGCTGGAAATCCCCATCATGCACTTTTCCTTTTTACACCTTTTGCAGTCAAAATTTCTGAGACATACAATTTGACTTTTGGGCCCTCACCTATCCTCAGAATCCTCTGTAACCCATCCTACCACTTTTCATAATTGGCCATTCCTTACTTGCTCTTCCCCATCCCCATCATCTTTGCACTTGTTTATAATAAAAAAATGTTTATAAACACACACACACACACACACACACACACACACACACACACACACACACACGCACACATATATATATTATAAAGACATATAATTTGATCTTCGGGCACTCAACTTTCCTCTGGATCCCTTGCAACCCTACTTTTAAGCTCGTTCAACCGTTGTTCATACTTATGTATATAAAAAAGAGTCTTATTTATAATAAAAAAATTGTTTATATATATATGTGTGTGTGTGTGTGTGTGTGTGTGTGTGTGTGTGTGTGTGTGTGTGTGTGTATACGGTCTTTTTTCTAAGTATGCAATTAGCAAGCTTTAATTCTAAACCAAGATTTGAGGAGATCTCCCATTAATACGGATTAAACCAAGATTTTTGGAGGGTTATATTATCCCTTCCGAGTGTTAATTTCAAACATCATGGAATGTCGTTCATTTTTAATCATGTTAGACCGTTCATGAAATCTTCAATCCTTAATTATGAAAGCGAGTCTAACCAACCATTTCCCTATTCCATACTTATCCACTTTCCCAGAATTCTGCAAATATACAAACCGGTCGCTGAACTTCCCTATCATGCCCTCTTCTTTTTTACGCGTTTTGCAGTCAAAATTTTGAGACATAAAATTTAACCGTCGGACACTCACCTCTCCTGAGTATCCCTTGTAACCCTATTTTGAAGCTCGTTCAACCACTTTTCATACTTGGCTATTCCTTACTTATTCTTCCCCATCTCCATCACCTTCGCACTTGTCTATAATAAAAAGTTGTTTATAAAAACATATATATATATATATATATATATATATATATATATATATATATATATATATATGGTGTTATTTCTAAATATGCAATTAGTAAGCTTTAATGATAACAACTCATCATGCAAGGACCGTATAGATTTTCAATGATGAGCGAAAGGCTCAAAGCGATCTCCCATTAATACACATTAAAACAATATTTGTGGAGGGTTACATTATCCCTTCCGAGTATTAATTTCAAAATCATGGAATGGCATTCGCACGTCGTCGAGTTGGCACGTTCATGAAACCTTCAATCCTTAATTTCTCCTCATTGTACCCACAACCTTCACACTTCTAAGTCTGCAATAAGTAAGATTTACTGCTAACAACTCATCAGACAAGACCCATAGAGATTTTCATTAATGAGTGAAAGGCTCAAGGAGATTCCTATTCACAAGCATTGAACCAACATTTGCGGAGGGTTATATTATCCCCTCCAACGGTTCATTTCAACCATCATCTAGAGATAACACACATTCTCATAAACATGTGGTACCATCTCAACAATAGTTCTTTGGAGATACAGTGAACATCTTCGGGCGCGAGGACCAAAACTTCCAATGGTCCGGGGAATATTCTTACTACTCATCCCCTTCCACCTAGAACAAAATAATTTGGACCCCTAAGATTGCTCGTGCAGGTTATGTCCCTTAACTTTTTTACCATAAGGAGCTGGTCTCTTGGTGCGCTAATAAATACATGTCAGTCCAAATAATTATTCCACTGTGGGACCAGTCTTCCATTTCTTTGTCACCTCAAGTCTTCTGCTAGATGTTAAAATTGTCAGAGCCAACATTGACGTTCAAAGGAGAAGACACATGTTATATAGGAAAGAATGTGCTTGTCATTGATGGCATGAAAATTAATGTCGATGGAAAATAGGAAAATCATAAGCTCGGGAGGAGAAGTGAACAATATGCATAGATGAGAAAGATCAGAAAAGATAGTAGTTTCTAGAAGTGTAGACAAGGTCCAAGAGACAGACTTGCAGGAGGAGCAAAGGTCGAGACCCAAGAACACTTAGAAATACTTCTAATTCAGAGAGATCATAAGATCAAGAGGAGGAGAGACACTAGCTATTGGATTGAACATTGTGAAGAATATGGACCGTTAGATTAGAGTCCAGATAGGAGGAACAAGGACGCAAGAGAGGAACATATCCCATCCATTGGATCTGAGTGCAAAGGAGAAACAACCATTATATCTAGTTGATTTGCAAGGAGTATAAGCTCAGGATGAGTACGTGACAACCATCGGATTGAATTACTGGAAGGACAGGATAAGAAAGGGATGAGATCTGAGATCTCCATCACCCTCATTCCTATCAACCTTCGGATCATTTTAAAGTTGAAGGATAGGATAAGCGGGGAAAATCGTTGAGTATTTCATTACCCGAATTCGCGTCAGTCGTCGGATCAATTTCGAGTGAAAGGACAGGATAAGCTAGAAGAGTTGCATCACAAACTGATCAAGCCATTG
This sequence comes from Picea engelmannii, assembly GCA_009831015.1. Lineage (NCBI taxonomy): Eukaryota > Viridiplantae > Streptophyta > Pinopsida > Pinales > Pinaceae > Picea > Picea engelmannii. The sequence goes on along the minus strand of ML784244.1, from coordinate 542,575 downwards.
ATCTAGGATCATGATCGATGAACAACATTTAATACGGGTATAAATATGCGAGGAGGTTAAGCTCTGGAAAAATCTCACTTCATATTTTTCAGTTTGAGATTTGAAATCGCCAAAGCCCATAGAGCCGGAGAGACAAAGTAAATCTCGATCATTCATTCATCCAAAATAGATCTCATCCATCATATCATCCAGATTAAATATCAAGCATCAGATCATCCGAAGTTTATCTGGGTTATCTGATTGAGAGCATCATTTTGAGATTTGAAATACTCGAATCCTGGAGACCCAAATAGACGAATTAAATCATCGACCATCGGATCATCCGAAGTGAATTTCAATCATCATATCATTCCAAAGTGGAAGGACAGGATAAGTTAAGAAAATTTTGCGCTAATGTCAGCGGTAAAGAATCAAGGACTCAGATCTATGGTTGACAGAGCATATCATATCCCCCTCGACCTTTCTTCCTTTTACCATGGGGTGGAGTCTGAGCTGGTGGTATTTTTCCTTGTGGGACCCTCATATGTGTCACCTTCCTGTCAACTCAGACCCCCCTCACTCATTACCACTTACCACCTAACACTCCCTTTGAGTAAACCACCAAACCACTCATACATACAACCTATGCACTCTGACTTCACACTCCACTGTCCGCCACACGTGACACTCCACTACCGCACTCTGGCTCCACACTCCACTACACTGCCTACACATCTCACCCATGTCAGCGGACCACCTCATCAAGGACATGATTTGTCCTATCTAAAATATCACTTCGGGTGTATTCTCAACCGTTGATCACAATACAATGGAAGGTTAGTGTAAGTTTGAAAAGTTGAAATCCCAAAGTTCTGAAGGGAGAAGTTTTGACAGCTGTCCATATCAATGTTTGATTAAGTCCTAGCCATCGGATTGAACAATGAAAGGATGAGTGTAAGGATCAAATCTGACCATTGATTTGTTTCTGTGAAATAAATCATCCAATCTAATCCATCCACTCAGGAGAACTATCAATATTGTAAGATCAATGGTCCCATCACATTGCGGGGATTGAAGATGCGTGAAATTTAAAAATTTGAAGGTGTCCCCCAATCGAAACCATGGTTTTGGAGAAAGGAAACGTGGAGGATCGAGGTAAATTGTGGGGCAAAAAGTAGTTTGTTATACACCACGTTTGGACGCACCTGCAATCACGTGGTCACATGAGTTCATCGCCCAAGTTCATATCGAGGGAGGATCTACCACATCGCTAAGCTCCACTTCAAAGTTCAGGAGATCTGGAAGAACCTTTTGAATAGGAGTTTGGTCATCGCTGATGGTCACATGAAGGAAGGGGCTTAGAAGCCAAAGAAGACAAAATGACTCTCTGTAACTGATGGAACAAAGTGATTGTATCTGCTAGAGAATTCGAAGAGCTTCAGGGTGATTGCTAGACGATTTGACGAATCTCGAGGTAACGACTAGTGGAATGAAAACTCATCATAGAGACAATTGACAGATGGAAGACAGTCGAAGACTGTAACTCCCAGAGAAGCCAAAGAATCTTAGGATAACGACCACTGATGAAGAACAGATTCATCATGATAGCCATAGAGAATGAAGAATTAGGTGTATGATCTGGTAGAGGACTTGGCATGATAAATATACGCAGAACAAAGAAAATATGGTTTCTTTTGTTGAGAGTTATTCATGCGGGTAGAAGCATGTTGTGTACAACAACTGAAACACATAGAAGAGGAATAGTGCATAGAATGGACATGGCACACAGAGTATAAAATGTTGAAGAACAAAAAGCGCAACTGAGGGAGCATGCGGACACTGATGCAGGCAGAGAAAAGCAATATAGTAGAACAATGATGAGATTGGTAAGCCATTGATAAACATTATATCACTGTAATAAATTTCAGTAAGCAAATTTTTTATAATCAGGGTGGTAGGGTGGTGGTAGGGAGGATTGTTTTCCTTAGAGTTTCAAGTGGGTTCTTGAACACAAGGAGTTGTAGCTTCCATCTAGTTGCAGACAGAAAAACCAGGGTGGTAGGTTTGTGCAAGGGAGAACTATTGTTCTTTGTTATATATGTTGGTGCCTGTGTGACTGGAAGTGGATGCTTCCATCCAGTTGGTGACGAAACACTCAGGGAGTTGGTGCTTCCTTCTAGTGGGTGCTAGAGAAACTAGAGAGTTGGTGCTCTCAGCATGTTGCATCTTGTAAAATAGAGGTGGTGGCCTCAAATGGAATTGGAGCTCATAAGAATGATAATGTACAAAAAATAAAAACTGCTTATCGTATCAAGAACAAGAGGTTTTCTCCATTTGTGGGTTTCCTAAGGAATATATGTCGCTGTTTATTTCATGTGTGTGATTGATATTGAATACTCTATCTCTTACTTCCCTAAATTACTATGATAATCATTGAGTGTTTCATAATGAGTTTAAAATGGGCATAATTATTTAAGCACAGTAACAACTGATTCACCCCCGCCCCTCTCATTTGTACAACAATTGATATCAGAGTGGGTTCCTTTTATTTAAAGGTAGATTAGTAAGATTAAAAACGACAAGTCATGAAGGAACTTCAACCAATAAGCCCCCCCTATTCAATGGAACAAAATTTGGCTTCTGGAAAGTTAGGATTAGAACCTACATAATCGCTTTAGGTGCAGATGTCTTTGATGTGGTAGAGATTGGTTATGTAAAGCCAATTGTACTAGCTAATAAGGATGACAAGCTAGAATCCATCTTCAACACTCAGGCTATGAATGTTATTCTGAGTGGGCTTGCAGAAGCAGAATTTGTAAAATTTATTCACTTAGAATCTGCCAAAGCAATGTGGGACAAACTCATTAGCAGTTATGAAGGTAATGAGAAGGTAAAGGATGCCAAGATTCAAACCTACAGATTACAGCTTGAACAACTAGATATGAATGAGGATAAAACAGTTAATAATTTTTTCTTAAGAGTTGAGGATCTTGTGAATTCCATGAAGGGTCTTGTTGATAATATTGAAGATGTATTTTTAGTTTAGAAGATTTTAAGATCTCTACCAAATAGATTTAATCCAAAATTTTCTGCAATAGAAGAACTGAATGATATTAAGACTTTGTCTATTGATCAACTTCTAGGAACTCTAACTTCTTATGAAATGAGGATTAGTAAGGAAAAACCCACCTCTAGATAGGTATCATTCAAACCAAATAAGAATGAGGATTTTGAGCCTCATGAAATTGAAGAAAAATTTGTGAGAAGACTAAAGAAAGGATCAGGCAAGTACCAAGGCAAGTTTCCCTTCAAATTTTGTAACTGTGGAAAGATAGGTCGCTTTGCATCTAAGTGTCCACACAATAACAAGGACCATAACCTTGAAGGTGAAGAGAAGTACAAATGCAAGATATTTGGTAAAAATAAAAGTTTATGTGTAAACAATTATGACTCTTTAGGAGACACAGATGATGATTATTCTTGTGAAGATAAGGTTAATGACTTTATGCTTCTGGACAAAGAGGATTATGATAATAAAATCACAGGAAGTGATGTAAATGATGAAGAAGAAGTTGTGGTTGACCTGGAAGGAGAACATATGAATTCCCTAGAATAAATTGCTAGACTCAGATTTAAGAAGAAAAAGAAAAAACAATTGTTGATATAGTTCGAGAAAGACAGTAAAAAACTTGATGAAGACTTTGCCCTATTGAAAGTGGAATTAGAAGAGGCAAAGAAAATAGAGGAAATTTTGAAACAACAGTTATCATAGAAGAGGGAAAGATGTGAAACCTTGGATGAATAGGTAGTAAAAACCATGAAAGAAATGGAGAAGTTTAAAGAATTATATCTCCAAAATCTTCCAAGAATTAAAGCCTCAACAAAACTAAATGACATTTTGAGCAAACAAAGATCTGCTTTGTTGAAGACTGGTTTAGGATATGTAAGTGGTTCAAGCAACAAAGAGATAGTAAACATGATCAAGTTCCAAGTCAGTAGACAACCAGACCATGTAAGTACTCTGCCACCAAAAAATATTAAAGACAAGATGATCCCTTATAAAAAACAAAGATATCAGAAGATGGAGAAACAAGTGCCAAGAAGAAGGCCATCCTTTAGGTACCAAAATTTATTCCATGCTTATTGTTTTTATTGCTCTAATTTTGGTCATAAGATTGAAAATTTTCAAATTAAGTTGAGAGACATGCAACTGAGGAGATCAAGATATAAACAATATTTGCAGCATAGAACTAAACAACCAATGAGTAGACAAAGTTGCACCAATCACTTTGATCTATTGAAAAATGAGCTCAAATGCTATAACTATCATAACTTCGGGCACAAAGCTGCAAACTACCATCTGAAGAATTACAAAGAAGATCAAAGGATAAAACCCTTAGCCAGAAATGCCATCACTTGGAAAAAGAAAGATAGTGAAAAATGTGGTCTAATATTTTCATCTCAAAAACAAAAAGACCCATGGTATATAGATAGTGGATGTTCCAAGCACATGACTGTAGACAGGGATAATTTTATGTCTATAGGTAAAAGAAAAACAAGAAATGTGACCTTTGGAAATGATGAACTAGGTAAAATCAAGGGTAAAGGGATGGTGAGTTTGAGTAATGGTAAAGGAAAAGCCCAGGATGTTCTTATTGTAGATGGGCTAGAACATAATTTGCTCAGTGTAAGTCAAATGTGTGATAGAGGATGTGAAGTGGTGTTGACTTCCAAAGATTGTAAGGTAAAGTTTGTAAACTCAGGACAAGTGGTGGCTAAATGCATAAGGACAAATAATAATGTATATGTTTTGAACGAAGATAGAGAAGAGTGTCATCTAAGAAAACATGATGAAATTTGTTTATGGCATAGGAGACTTGGACATATAAAATTTGACCACTTAATCAAACTCAAAAATATTGAGGCAGTAAAAGATCTTCCAAGAATATCAAAGCCACAAGATTATGTGTGTAAACCCTGCAAAGTAAGAAAGCTAACCAAGACACAGTTTAAATCCAAAAGCTCTACTTCAATAGAGAAACCAATCCAATTAGTTCATATGGATTTATGTGGACCATCAAGACAGGAAGGCACAGGGAAGGAAAACTACTTCATGTTGATCATTGATGATTACTCCAGACTCACTTGGGTTGCATTTCTCAAAGAAAAAGTTTAAGCATTTGAGAAATTTAAAATATTTAAGGCTTTAACTAAGAATCAAACAGGAAAGAGATTAAAGGTTATAAGATCAGACAAAGGAGGATAATTTGTTTCAAGTGATTTCAAGAAATTCTGCGATAAACATGGGACCAAAAGAGAATACACAATCCCAAAAACTCCATAGCAAAATGGAATAGTTGAGAGGCAAAACAGAATAGTTTAGCAAATGGCCAGGTCAATGATGGATAAGAAGAATATTGGTCAAGCCTACTGGATATAAGAAATACACACAACAATCCATATTCTTAAGAAATATCACCTCAAACCACACAATGACAAGAAACCTTATGAACGGTGGTATGGAAGATCTGCTTCAATCAAACACTTCAAAGTCTTTGGGAGTAAGTGCTACATAAAGAATAATAATGAAAACCTTGGCAAGTATGATCAAAAGGATGATGAAGGCATCTTCTTAGGGTATGATACAAACAACAAAGAATACATATGCTATAATAAGAGGCTGGATAAATTGGTTGATTGTATTGACATACAACTTGATGAAGGAATCCTAGAAAGAGAGGTGAGAAATATTGAATCAACCACAAAGGATATAGTTGAAGCTGAATATGAACAGGTCCAAGGATTAGAAAAATAATACTCTGAGTCAAATGAAGATACAAACACTCAGGCGAACTCAAATTAGTAGACAACATCAAATCCTTCCTCCAGAATTACTCAAAAGAATCATCCTGCAAATCGGATAATTAGTGAGAAAGACAAAGGTGTACAAACCATGAGACGGATAATCAAAGACATCGAGTAATCACACATAGCCTTCATATCCATGGTAGAACCCAAGAACTTCAATGAATCCAATGAAGATGTAAATTGGTTAAAATCAATGAATGAGGAACTAGATCAGATTGAGAAGAAAAATACTTGGGAGCTTGTTCCTAGACCGGAAGATAAAAATGTAATTGGCTCCAAATGGGTGTTTAAGAATAAAATGAATGAACAAGAACAAATAGGTAGGAATAAAGCCAGATTGGTATGTAAAGGATATTATCAAATAGAAGGACTGGATTTTGATGAAACATTTGCACTCATAGCAAGATTAGAAGCTATTAGAATGTTTCTTGCCTATGCTTGTCATAAGAAGTTTAAATTCTATTTAATGGATGTCAAGTCAAATTTTCTAAATGGAGATCTAAAAGAAGAAGTCTATATGGAACAACCAGAAGGTTTCCAACTAATAGATAACCCTAAATTTGTCTACAAGATGAGGAAAGCCTTATATGGGTTGAAACAAGCTCCTCGTGGCTGGTACTATAGACTGGATACGTATCTTCAAGATAAAGGGTTCAAGGGAGGAACATATGAAAACAATATATATATAAAAACAACGAGTAATGACTTTCTCATTGTGTTGGTCTATGTATATGACATCACCTTCGGAAGTAATAATGCTTCACTAGTAAAATGGTTTTCTTTTGCCATGTAGTCTGAATTTGAAATGTTTATGATAGGGGGACTGCCATTTTTTCTTGGTCTGTAAATTACTCAGAGGTATGATGGAATATTTCTTTCTCAGGAGAAATATCTAAGAGAAATATTGAAAAGGTTTCAAATGGAAGATTCTACACCTATGAGCACACCTATGGTCATTGGATGCAATCTAAGAAATGATGATGACTCACCTAATGTTGATCAGAGTTCATATAGGTCTATGATAGGAATCATGGTTTACATCACAACATATCGTCCATACATAATGCATGTTGTTGGAATGGTAGGAAGGTATCAGTCTGCACCTAACTATGGACTATGGTATCTAAGGAATCAAAATTTTCAATTATCAGTCTATTCAGATGTTGATTGGGCTAACTGCATGGATGAAAGGAAAAGAATGAGTGGACGTGCATTCTTCTTAGAATATTCCCTTGTAGCATGGTTGAGAAAGAAGCAAGGTTCCATTTCCTTATCGACTACAGAAGCTGAGTACATTGCAGCTGCCACTTGTTGTACCCAAGTATTATGGATGATTCAGACACTTGCAGACTTGGAGGTAAAATATACTGCACTGATCCCAATTCATTGTGATAATACTAGTGTAATTAGTCTTTCAAAGAATCTTGTATTTCACTCCAAGAGAAATAATATATCCATCAAGTATCACTTCTTCAGTGAATAGGTGACCAACATTGTTGTTTCTTTGCATTATATTCCATCCAAAGATCAGATTGTTGATATCTTCACTAAACTGCTTGCAAAAGCTTAGTTTGAGTATCTACGCCAGAAGTTGGGCGTGACCCCATTATCAACCTAAGAGAGTCCATCCTGTTAGGGGGAGTATGTTTTGGTTGAATATATGATACCTCCAAAAAGTACTGCAACAACTTAGGGGGAGCATGTTTGCTTTGACATTGATGTCAAAGGGGGAGAAAAGGAGTGGTCTAGATGCTATAGTTGGAGGTCCAAGAAGAATAGTGCAACCTTTTAGTCTTTCCATCAATGCCAAAGGGGGAGATTGTTGTCATGTTTTATAGGAAAGTGTGTTCATGTCATTGATGGAAAAAACAACAACGTCGATTTCAAATAGGAAAATCATAATATCAGGAGAAGAAGCGAACAATATGCAGAGACGAGAAAGCTCAGAAAAGATAACAGTTTCCATAAGTGAAGATGACGTCCAAGAGATGGACTCACATAAGGAGAAAAGGTCGAGACCAGTAAACACTTAGAAAACCTTCTAAGTCATAGAGATCATAATTTCATGAGGAGGAGTGACAGTGATCGTTGGATCAAACACTGAATAATATGGACCATTAGATCAAAGTCCAAACAGGAGGAACAATTGCACAAGAGAGGAACAGATCCCATTTGTTGGATCTGAGCGCAAAGGAATAACAACTGTTAGATCCAGTGGATTTGAAAGGAGGATAAGATCAGGAGGAATACGCGACAACCGTCAGATAGATTTATTGGAAGGATGGGATAAGCAAGGGCTGATATTTGAGATCTCGATCACCCGAATTCCTGTCAGTCGTCGGATCATTTTAAAGTTGAAGGATAGGATAAGTGGAGAAAAACAGTTGAGAATTTGATTACCTGGATTCCCGCCAGTTGTCAGGTCACTTTCGAGTGGAACAATAGGATAAGATAGAAGAGTTGGATCACATACAGATTGAGCCATCGATCTAGGATAATGATCAATAAACAACATTTAGTTTGGGTATAAAGATGCGAGGAGTTTAAGGTATGAAAAAATCTCAATTCATATTTTTCAGTTCGAGATTTGAAATCCCTAAAGTCCGAAGAGACAACATAAATCTCGATCATTCGATAATCTGAAATAGACCTTTGCCATTAGATTGTTCATAGTAAATATCAAGTGTCAGATCATTCGAAGTGGATCTGGGTCATTTGATCCAGAGCGTTAGTTTGAGATTTGAAATACCCGAAGCCTGGAGACCCGGAGAGATGAAATAAATCCTCGACCGTCGGATCATCTGAAGTGAATTTGAATCATCATATCATTATAAAGTGGAAGGACATGATAAGTTAGTAAAATGTCATTCTAATATCACCGAATGAGAATCGAGGACTCAGATCTATGGTCGATAGAGCATATCGGATGCCCACCGACCTTTCTTCCTTTAACCGTGGGGGGGTCCGAGAAGGTGGTATTTTTTCTTGTGGCACCCCCATACGTTTCACCTTCTTGTCAACTCAGACCCCCCTCACTCATTAACACTTACCGCCTAACACCCCCTCTGAGTAAACCACCAAACCACTCATACATACCACCTCTACACTCTAACATCACACTCCACTATCCACTACACGTCACACTCCACTACTGCGCTTTGCCTCCACACTCCACTACACTACCTACATGTCTCACCCACGTCAACATACCACTTCATCAAGGACATGAGTTGTCCGATATGAAATATCGTTTCAGTTGTATTCTCAACCTTTGATCATAGTACAGTGGAAGGATAGTGTAAGTTTGAAAAGTTGAAATCCTGAAGTTCGGAAGGGCGAAGTTCTGACAATCGTCCATCTTAATGTTTGATTAAGTCCTAGACGTCGGATTGAACAATGAAAGGATGAGTGTAAGGATCAAATTTGACCATGGATTTTTTTCCGTGAAATAAACCATCCAATCTGATCCGTCCACTCAGGAGCACCGTCAATATCGTAAGATCGACGGTCCTATCGCATTGTGGGGATTGAAGATGTGTGAACTTTAAAATGTTGAAGGTGGGCCGCAATCGAAACCATGGTTTTGGAGAAAGGACATGTGGAGGCTCGAGGTAAATTGCGGGGCGAAAAGTAGTTTTTTCTACACCACCTTGCGCCCACAATTGCATGGTCACATGAGTTCATCGCCCAAGGTCATATCCAGGGAAGATCTAGCACGTCGCTAGGATCCACTTCAGAATTTCGGATATTGGGAAGTGCCTTTTGAATAGGTGTTTGGCCACCACTGATGGTCATGTGATGGAAGGGGATTAGAATCCAAAGAAGCCAAAATGACTCTCTATAACTGACAAAACTGAGTGATTGTATCTACCAGAGAATTTGAAGAGCTTCAGGGTGATCGCCAGAGGATCTCAAGAGTCTCGAGGTAACTTCCAGTGGAATGAAGACTCATCGTAGAGACAATTGAACGATGGAAGAGAGTCAGAGACTGTAACTTCCAGAGAAGTCAAAGAATATTAGGATAGTGACCACTGATGAAGAACAGATTCATCATGATCGCCAGAGAGAATGAAGAGTTAGGTGTATTATTTGGCAGAGGACTTCGCATGATAAATATATGTAGAACAGAGAAAATATGGTTGCTTCTGTTGAGATTTATTCATGCCGGTAGAAGCATGTTGTGTACAATAGCTAAAACGCACAGAAGAGGCATAGTGCATAGAATGGACATTGCACACAAAGTATAAAATTTTGAAGAACATAAAGTGCAATTGAGAGAGTAGGAGGACATTGATGGAAGCAGAGAAGAGAAGTGCAGCAGAATAGTGATGAGACTAGTAATCCATTGATAAACATTGTATAACTGTAATAAAATTCAGTAAGAAATTTTTTTATAATCAGGGTGGTAGGGTGGTGCTAGGGAGGACTTTTGTCCTCATAGTTTCAAGTGGGTGCTTGAACACAGGGAGTTGTAGCTTCCATCTGGTTACATCAAGAAAAACTAGGGTGGTAGGGTAGTGCGAAAGAGAACTATTGTTCTCTATTATATAGGTTGGTGCGTGTGTGACTGGAAGTTGATGCTTCCATACAGTTGGTGCTGGAACACTTTGGGAGTTGGTGCTTCCTTCTAGTGGGTTCTAGAGAAACCAGAGAGTTGGTGCTCTCAACAAGTTGCATCTTGTAAAACAGAGGTGGTAGCCTCAAAAGGAGTTGGAGCTCATAAGAATGATAATGTACAAAAAATAAAGACTACTTATCATATCAAGAAGAATAGGTTTTCTCCTTTTATGGGTTTCCTCAAGAATATCTTTCTATGGGTATTGCATGTGTGTGATTGATGTTGAATACTCTATTTCTTACTTCCCTGAATTATTGTGATCATCATTGAGTGTTTCGTAATGAGTTTCAAATGGGCATAATTGTTTAAGAATAGTAACAACTGATTCACCCCCCCTCTCAGTTGTCAAACAATTGGTATTAGAGTGGGTTCCTTTTATTTAAAGGTAGATCAATAAGCTTAAACATGATAATTAATGAAGGAAATTCAACCAATAAGGCCCCCCTTTTCAATGGAACAAACTTTGGCTTCTGGAAAGTTAGGATGAGAACCTACTTAATGGCTTTAGGTGCAGATTTATAGGATGTGGTAGAGACTAGTTATGTAAATCCTAAAGCCAGTTGTACTACCTAATAAGGATGACAAGGTAGAATTCAGATTCAATGCTAAGGCTATGAATGCTATTATGTGTGGGATTGCAGAAGCAAAATTTGTAAATTTTATGCACTTAGAATATGCCAAATCAATGTGGGACAAACTCATTAGTAGTTATGAAGGTAATGAGAAGGTAAAGGATGCCAATCTTTAAATCTACAGATTATAGTTTGAAAAACTAAATATGAATGAGGATGAAATAGTTAATAAATTTTTCTTAAGAGTTGAGGAGCTTGTGAATGCCATGAAGGGTCTTGGTGAGAAGATTGAAGATGTATTTTTAGTTCAAAAGATTTTAAGATCTCTACCAAATAGATTTAATCCAAAAGTTTATGCAATACAAGAACAAAATGATCTTAAGACTTTGTCTATTGATCAACTTGTGGGAACTCTAACTGCTTATGAAATGAGGATTAGTGAGGACAAAACCACCTCTAGAGAATCATTATTTAAAGTAGATAAGAATGAGAATTCTGAGCCTGATGAAATTGAAGCAAAATTTGTGAGAAGAATAAAGAAAGGATCAGGCAAGTACCAAGGCAAGTTGCCCTTCAAATGTTTTAACTATGGAAAGATAGGTCACTTTGCATCTAAGTTTACACACAAGAAGAAGGACGAGAACTCTGAAGGTGAAGAGAAGTACAAATCCAACAGATTTGGTAAAAAGAAAAGTTTATGTGTAAACAATGATGACTCTTCAGGAGACACAGATAGTGATTCTTCTTGTGAAGATAAGGTTAATGAATTTATTCTTATGGAAAAAGAGTGTTATGATAATAAAATAACAACAAGTGATGTAAATGATGAATAATTTGTGGTTGACCTGGAAGGAGAACTGATCAGTGTGGTAGAAGAAATTGCTAGACTCAGATTTAAGAAGAAAAAGAAAAAACAATTGTTGATACAGTTCAATAAAGATAGTAAAAAACGTGATGAAGACTTTGCCATGCTAAAAGTGGAGTTAGAAGAGGCAAAGAAAATAGAGGACATTCTAAAAAATAAGTTATCAGAGAAGAAGGCAAGATGTGAAGCCTTGGAGAAAGAGGTAGTAAAAACCAGGAAAGAGATGAAAAAGTTTAAAGCATTATATCTCCAAAATCTTCCAAGCATTAAAGCCTCAACATAACTAAATGACGTTTTGAGGAAACAAATATCTCCTTTTTTGAATAATGGTTTAGGCTATGTAAGTGGTTCAAGAAGCAAAGAGCCACTAAACATGATCACGTTCCAAGTCAACAGACAATCAGACCATGTGAGTACTCAGCCGCCAAAAACTAATAAAGACAAGATGATCCCTGATAAAAAACAAAGATATCAGAAGATGGAGAAAAAATGCCAAGAAGAAGGCCATCCTTCAAGTACCAAATTGTTTTTCCATGGTTACTATTTTTACTACTCTAATTTTGGTCATAAGATTGCAAATTGTCAAATTAATTTTAGATACATGCAATTGAGAAGATCAAGAAATAAACAATATTTGCATGATAGAACTAAACAACCAACGAGTAGACAAATTTGCACCAATCACTTTGACCTATTGAACAATGATCTCAAATTCTATAACTGTCATAACTTTGGGCACAAAGCTGCAATCTAGCATATGAAGAACTACAAAGAAAATCCAAGGATAAAACCCTTAGCTAGAAATGCCACCACTTGGAAAAAGAAAGATAGTGAAAAATGTGGTCTAGTCCTTTGAACTCAAAAATCAAAAGACCCCTGGTATATAGACAGTGGATGTTCCAAGCACATGACTAGAGATAAGGCTAAGTTTCTGTCTATAAGTAAAAGAAAAATAGGAAATGTGACCTTTGGAAATGATGAACCATGTAAAATCAAGGGTAAATGGATGGTGAGTTTGAGTAATGGTAAAGGAAAATCCGAGGGTGTTTTTCTTGTATATGGGCTGAAAAATAATTTTCTCAGTGTAATTCAAATGTGTGACAGAGGATGTGAACTGGTGTTCACTTCCAAATATTGTAAGATCAAGTTTGTAAACTTAGGGACAAGTGGTGCCTAAACTCATAAGGACAGATAATAATGTTTATGTGCTGAAAGAAGATAGAGAAGAATGTCATCTAAGAAAACATGATGAAATATGGTTATGGCATAGTTGAATTGGACATATAAACTTTGACCACTTAATCAAACTCAAAAATATTGAGGCAGTAAAAGATCTTTCAAGAATATCAAAGCCACAAGATTTTGTGTGTAAACCCTGCAAAGTAGGAAAGCTAACCAGGACACAGTTTAAATCCAAGAGCTCTACTTCAACAAAGAAACCACTCCAATTAGTTCATATGGATTTATTTGTAACATCAATATATAAAGGCACAGGGAAGGAAAACTACTTCATGTTGATCATTGATGATTACTCCAGACTCACTTGGGTTGCCTTTCTCAAAGAAAAAGCTAAAGCATTTGAGAAATTTAAAATATTTAAGGCTTTAACTGAGGATCAAACATGCAACAGATTAAAGGTTGTAAGATCAGATAGAGGAGGAGAATTTATGTCAAGTGATTTTAAGGAATTCTGTGTTAAACATGGGATCAAAAGAGAATACACAAACCCAGGAACTTCACAACAAAATGGAGTAGTTGAGAGGAAAAATAGAACAATTCAACAAATGGCTAGATCAATGATGAATGAGAAGACCATTGGTTAAACCTACTGGGTAGAAGCAATACACACAACAATCCATATTCTTAATAAATCTTACATCAGACCACACAGTGACAAGATAGCTTATGAATTGTGGTATGGAAGACCTGCTTCAATCAAACACTTCAATGTCTTTGGGAGTAAGTGCTACATAAAGAATAATAATGAAAACCTTGGCAAGTATCATGAAATGGATGATGAAAGCATCTTCTTAGGTTATGCTACAAACAACAAAGGATACATATGCTATAATAAGAGGCTGCATAAATTGGTTGATTGTATTGACATAAAAGTTGATGAAGGAATTTCGGTAAAAGAGGTGAGGAATATTGAATCAACCTCAAAGGATATAGTTGAAGTTGAATATGAACAGGTCCAAGGATCAAAAAATTAATACTCTGAGTCAGATGAATATACAAACACTCAGGCAGACTCAAATCAACAGACAACATCAAATCCTTCCTCCAGAATTACTCAAAAGAATCATCCTGCAAGTCAGATAATTGGTGAGAAAGAAAAAGGTGTACAAACCGAGAGAAGGATAATCAAAGACATCGATCAATCACATATAGCCTTCATATCCATGGTAGAACCAAAGAACTTCAATGAAGCCAGTGAAGATGTAAATTGGTTAAAATCAATGAATGAGGAACTGGATTAGATTGAGAAGAACAATACTTGGGAGCTTGTTCCTAGACCGAAAGATAAGAATGTTATTTCCTCCAAATGGGTGTTTAAGAATAAAATGAATGAACGAGGAGAAATAGTTAGGAATAAATCCAGATTGGTCTATAAAGGATATTCTCAAATAGAAGGATTGGATTTTGATGAAACATTTGTGCCTGTAGCAATATTAGAAGCTATTAGAATGTTTCTTACCTATGCTTGTCACAAGAAGTTTAAATTCTATCAAATGGATGTCAAGTCATCTTTTCTAAATGGAGATATAAAAGAAGAAGTCTATATGGAACAACCAGAAGGTTTCCAACTGTCAGATAACCCTGACTTTGTTTGGAATATGAAGAAAGCCTTATATGGGTTGAAACAAGCTCCTTGTGTCTGGTACTACAGACTGGATAAGTATCTTCAAGACAAAGGGTCCAAGAGAGGAACAATTGACAACAATATATATATCAAAACAGAGGGAAATTATTTTCTCATTTTGTTTGTCTATGTAGATGACATCATCTTCGGAGGTAACAATGTTTCATTGGTAAAATGGTTTTCTTCTTCCATCCAGTCTGAATTTGAAATGTGTATGATAGGGGAACTACCATTTTTTCTTGGTCTGCAAATTACTCAGAGGTCTGAAGGAATATTTTTTTCTCAGGAGAAATATCTAAGAGAAATATTGAAAAGGTTTCAAATGGAAGATTCTACACCTGTGAGGACACCTATGGTCACTAGATGCAAGCTAAGAAAGGATGAAGACTCACCAAATTTTCATCAGAGTTCATATAGGTCTATGATAGGAAGTTTGTTTTATATCACAACATCTCATCCATACATAATTCATTTTGTTGGAATGGTAGGAAGGTATCAGTCTACACCTAAACAAAATCATTTGATAGTTGTCAA
This sequence comes from Picea engelmannii, assembly GCA_009831015.1. Classification (NCBI taxonomy): domain Eukaryota; kingdom Viridiplantae; phylum Streptophyta; class Pinopsida; order Pinales; family Pinaceae; genus Picea; species Picea engelmannii. The sequence goes on along the minus strand of ML784244.1, from coordinate 527,276 downwards.
AAGAATATTCAAATATTTGAAAAGAACGATGAACTATGGCCTATGGTATCCTAGGAATCAAAATTTTCAATTATCAGTCTATTCAAATGTTGATTGGGCTAATTGCATGGATGGACGAAAAATCACGTGGGGAGGTGCATTCTTCTTAGAAGATTCCCTTGTAGAATGGTTGAGCAAGAAGACAGGTTCCATTTCCTTATCGACTATGGAAGCTGAGTACATTGCAGCTACCACTTGTTGTACCCAAGTATTATGGATGATCGAGACACTTGCTGACTTGGAGGTAAAATATATTGCACCGATCCCAATTCATTATGATAATACTAGTGCAATTAGTGTGTCAAAGAATCCTCTATTTCACTCGAAGACCAAGCATATACACATCATGTATAACTTCTTGAGGGAACACGTGACCAACACTATTGTTTCTTTGCATTATATTCCATCCAAGGATCATATTGTTGATATCTTCAGTAAATCTCTTGCAAAACCTTAGTTTGATTATCTACGCCAAAAGTTGGGCATGAACCCATTATCAACCTAAGAGAGTCTATCATATTAGGAGGAGCATGTGTTGGTTGAATATCAGATACCTCCGAAAAGTACTACAACAGCTTAGGGGGAGCATGTTTTCTTTGACATTGATGTCAAAGGAGGAGAAAAGGAGTCGTCTGGACACTACAGTTGGAGGTCCAAGTAGAATATGCAGCCTTTTAGGGTTTCCATCAATGCCAAAGGGGGATATTGTTGGCATCTTTTATAGGAAAGCGTGTTCTTTTCATTGATAGAAAGAACAAAAGCGTTGATGGAAAACAGGAAAATCACAAGCTAGGGAGGAGAAGAGAACAAAATGCAGAGATGAGAAATCTCATAAAAGATAGGAGCTTCCAGAAGTGCGGACAAGGTCCAAGAGAAAAACTTGTAGGAGGAGCAAAGGTCAAGACATGTGAAAGCTTAGAAAACCTTCAAAGTCGGAGAGATCAAAACCTCAGGAGGAAGAGCGATAGTGGTCATTGGATAGAAAACTATGAAGAATCTGGACCATTATATCAGAGTCCATACAGTAGGAATGAGTGTGCAAGAGAGGACCAGACCCCATCCGTTGGATCTAAGAGCAAAGGACCAACAACCGTTAGATCCAGGAAGGATAAGCTGAAAAGGAATACACGACAGCCGTCGGTTTGAATTAGTGGAAGGACATGATAAGAAAGGGATGAGATTTGAGATCTCTATCACCCAAATTCCCATCAATCATCAGATCATTTTAAAGTTGAAGGATAGGATAAGAAGGGAAAATGGTTGAGAATTTGATTACTCGAATTCTCATCAGTCGTTGAATCACTTTCGAGTGGAAGGATAGGATATGCTAGAAGAGATACATCATAGACAGATCGAGCCATCGATCTAGGATCATGATCGATGAACAACATTTAGTTCGGTCATAAATATGCGAGGAGGTTAAGCTCCCAAAATATCTCACTTCATATTTTTCGATTTGAGATTTGAAATCCCTGAAGCCCGAAGATTCGGAGAGCCAAAGTAAATATTGATTGTCCGACCATTCGAAATAGATCTCTATCATTAGATCATCTGTAGTAAATATCAAGCATTGGATCATCCGAAGTGGATCTAGTTCATTTGATCCCGAGCATCAGTTTGAGATTTGAAATATTTTAAGCCCGGAGGCCCGAAGAGCCGAAATAAATCCTCGACCGTCGGATCATCCGAAGTGAATTTTATCCATCAGATCATTATAAAGTGGAAGGACAAGATATGTTAGGAAAAGGTCATGCTAATATCAGTAGTCAAGAATCAGGGACTCAGATCTACAGTTGACAGAGCATATCAAACCCCCTCGACCTTTTTTCCTTTAACTGTGAAGGGGGTCCGAGCTGGTTGTATTTTTCCTTGTGGGACCCTCATATGTGTCACCTTCCTATCAACTCGGACGCTCCTTGATCATTACCACTTACCACCTAACACCCCCAATGAGTAAACCACTAAACCACTCATACATACCACCTTCGCGCTCTGACATCACACTCCACTATCCGCTACATGTCACACTCCACTACCACGCTCTGCATCCACACTCCACTACACTGCCTACACATCTCACCCACGTCAGCAAACCACCTCAGTAAGGAAACGAGTTGTTCGATATGAAATATAACTTCGAGTGTATTCTCATCCGTTGATAATAGTACAGTGCAAGGATAGTGTAGGTTTGAAGATTTGAAATCTTGAAGTTTTGAAGGGAGAAGTTCCAACAGCTGTCCATCTCAATGTTTGATTAATTACTAGCTGTCGGACTAAACAATGCAAGGATGAGTGTAAGGATCAAATCTGGCCATTGATTTGTTTCTGTGAAATAAACCATACAATCTGATCCATCCACTCAGGAGCACCATCAAGATCGTAAGATCGATAGTCTCATCGGATTGCGGGGATTGAAGATGCACAACCTTTAAAAAGTTGAAGGCGGGCCGCAATTGAAACCATGGTTTTGGAGAAAGGACACATGGAGGCTCGAGGTAAATTTTGGGGTGAAAAGTAGTTTGTTCTACACCACATTTGGACATACCCACAATAGCGTGGTCACATCAGTTCATTGCCCAAGGTCATATCGAGGGAGGAGTTATCATGTGACTAATATCCACTTCGAAGTTTGGCAGATCGAGAAGCACCTTTTGAATAGGCATTTGGTCACCTCCTATGGTCAGGTGAAGGAAAGGGATTAGAAGCCAAAGAATCCAAAATGACTCTCTGTAACTCACAAAATAAAGTGATTGTATCTGCCAGAGAATTCGAAGAGCTTCAGGGTGATTTCCAGAGGAACTGAAGAGTCTTGAGGTAACTGCCAATGGAATGAAGAATCATCATAGAAATAATTGATAGATGGAAGAGAGTCGAATACTGTAACTACCAGAGAAGTCAAAGAATCTCATGATAATGACCATTGATGAAGAACAGGCTCAACATGATCACTAGAGAAAATGAACAGTTAGGTGTATGATCTTGTAGAGGACTTGGCATGATAAATATATGCAGAACAGAGAAACAATGGTTGCTTCTATTGAGAGTTATTCATGCGGGTAGAAGCATGTTGTGTACAGTATATGAAACACACAAAAGAGGCATAGTGCATAGAATGGGCATCGTGCACAGAGTGTAAAACATCGAAGAACAAAAATCGCAAGTGAGGGAGAAGGAGGACACTGATGTAGGCAGAGCAGAGTAGTGTAGCAAAACAATGATGAGACTGGTAAGCCATTGATAAACACTGTATCACTGTAATAAATTTTAGTAAGTGAAGTTTTTATAATCAGGGTGGTAGGGTGGTCCTAGGGAGGACTGTTGTCCTCAGAGTGTCAAGTGGGTGCTTGAACATAGGGAGTTGTAGCTTCCATCTGGTTGCAGCTAGAAAAACCAAGGTGGTAGGGTGATGCAAGGGAGAACTATTATTCTCTGTTATAGAGTTTGGTGTCTGTGTGACTGGAAGTTCATGCTTCCATCTAGTTGGTGCTGGAGCACTTAGGGAGTTGGTGCTTCCTTCTAGTGGGTGCTAGAGAAAACAGAGAGTTGGTGCTCTCAGCAAGTTGCAGCTTGTAAAACAGAGGTGGTAGCCTCAAAAGGCGTTGGAGCTCATAAGAATGATAATGTACAGAAAATAAAGACTACTTATCATATCAAGAAGAGGAGGTTTTCTCCCTTTATGCGTTTCCTCGAGAATATCTATCTCTATGTATTTCATGTGTGTGATTGATGTCGAATACTCTATTGCTTACTTCCCTAAATTATTTTGATCATCGTTGAGTGTTTGGTAATGATTTTAAAATGGGAATAATTATTTAATCACGGTAACAATTGATTCACCCCCCCCTCCCAGTTTTCCAAACTCCTCACCCTAAAATATATAGTTCTCACAAGCTTCCCATCCAAAAGAAGAGAAAAAAAATTGTAGGGCAGGTGGAAGACCCTAAAAATGAGAGTGAGAACATGGAACTTGAACACGATCTGGATAGTGTATTCCACAACCTTGATCATCCTGGAGATGTGATCCAGCATAGTCCTTCCTTTTGGAACCCATGTCAACAACATGGCATACATGAGAATAATACAACAAGATATCCCCTCCAAAAACCAGATCACTCAATTAAATGCATGCTGGAAAGAGGAAGTGAAGAATCTGTGTCTCATTGTCCAGTCATGTGAACAAGCCATATCAAAGAAAGAAAAATTATTCACAAAGTTGACCAAAATAGACTTATTCGGAAGGACCAACGAGGTCCAAGACCCCAAGTTACTCATCAAATCCTTTCCCTTAACTAATAAAGCCTTCGATAAACAAGTTGATATTTTTAAGGCATTTTCTTTAGAAAAGTTTTACACCATCCTTGAATATGGTGAAGATGATGTCAACAACTAGCTAGTCGACTATTTGTTACAGAATGAATAAATTGATCAGGCTCTACGTAATACTTCTATCGATCTAAGGGAATTAGAAAATGAACTTTTCAACATAAAAATCCAGAATGAGATCAACGTCAGCCCCTTGAGAAGATACATTGAAGAATGGGTCAAAAGGGAATTGAGGTAGGTCGTCAACGAAAGGCAATAGGTAGTTGGCACGATTCCAGTGGTCATCGACAACATCAATAAAAAGGTATCAACCAACAAATACAAAAAGAGGTGATATGTACCATCAGTGTAAGTCTATACTGATCACATCCTGCTTTGTTTATCAATCCATTTATTCTACCTTTTTAAATAGAAATGTCTAGCCAAGGAATGATACCTTTCAATTTCTTCTTTTTAGGTATTACACTCTACCGTCGCCCACTTCTTCTTTCCACAGTCCTATTTCTTGTACATATTTCTCTTATGGTCCATGGGAGCCCCAATCCCAGTCTATATGACAAATGCATTAAAATTTCCAGGAATATGTAACAGACAATATTATTTTTTGATATATTTCAAATAAAATTATTTTTTATCTCCTTTTATATTTATGTGATCATAAATTTTTATCTTCAACTATGTTGAATGTCAATAAATTGTGTTTATTTAATTTGAATTATCTTTTTCTCATGCATGTATTTTTATCCTGCTATGCATATAAATTTTTTTGTTAGGAAATAACGTAAATTTTGAACATAGCAAAATGGATTATATAGTTTCAAAAAATAAATGGGACTCTAGAGGCCACATGTCATTTACTGCATGGATACCACATGTGCTTCATGCTGCTTGCCAAATCTTCGCTACAGTTTCCATCTACCTCTACTACTTTTTCCCAATCAGTGTGCATTTATTCCCAATTCAACCTAGCAGGGACTACGCTACCATGCAACACTTTTTTCATATTATTTTGATGATTTAAAAAAAAAATATTCATTTTTGTGTTAAAACTCTAATCATAGTTTGTTAGTTTACCTAATTGTTATACAGTTACATGAGCATTACAGTACAGTTATGGTATATTTGTATTATATATGCACGTCTATGTACATTATTGTTTGGTCATTGATGATTATAGAGTATGCCTTTTCTGCCAATATTCTATTTATTTATGTTCATCATGGTTTCTTGATTGCTTCAATTATTTCCATTATGTTTCTACATTTTTCTTCATTATGAATCTAATAGTGGTATCAGAACATGTAGATGATATTATAGGCCTACTAGTTTATCAGATCTTTATGATACCTATGTGCCTATGTGATTGGTGATTCGATAAGAATCAAGCAAAGAATGTATCCTCCATTTGTAGAATGGTGCATACAAAGAGAATACTGGAGCAAAATCTAAGGGTTAAAGATTTCTTAAGGAGATACCTTGAAGATGTGTAAAATACATCAAATGAGAGCCCACTCTCACTAGGAAAATAAAAAAAGGTGTTATGGCCTTGTTGTGTGGATACAAGTTCCTTTCATGGCATTTTCTGTTTGAAAAAAAATCAAATGCAAATCTGGCAACCTTTGACCAGAATTTGTTCAAGAACCTTCCGATCTATTTCAAAAACACCCCTCGATCTTGAAGTTTTCTCTTGTGTTGTTCAAAGAGGTTTCAAATCCCAAAGAAGGTTGTAACGGGACAATATGGAAGAGAATCGCAAGAGATTTTGGAGGAAAGAAGAGTTCAGTCTACGGTAGTGGTGATAAAGCAAGTAAGGAATTAAATAATTAAACCCTAGTGTTTGTGCATAAAGAGATTTCAGGTAAAACATTACAGTAAAGAAATCGGTTAAAAGCTCTAAGCTTTATGAAAGATCTTCTAAATTTTTTATTTGGGAGTAATAAGTGGATTAAAATTCAATGAGTTAAAGTCTTATTTAATTCAGGTGGGTTCATAAACATACTTTTTTTTTATTTAAAAAAAGAGGGGGTGATATGATATGTTCTTTTAAGGAATCGTCTGGGAGTTATAAGCTTGAAAATTTATATGGAGGAGTTTTCTCTATTATAATTCAATGTACATGAGGTTATAAAGGTTTCTTTTCATAGAGGAGTTATAAGACCTATTGTTAAGAGTATTTTTTATTATGATTTTTGTAATGGATTTATAAGGATGGAGTTGTAAGGTAGTTGTAAAAAAAGGGGTTTAACAAATTGTGCTTGCAAAATTGTATCTGGTGTTATTGTTTAAGTTGTAAACCTACCCAAAATTGAATAAGGGGGTCTTATGATCTCTGTGTGCATCTAAGTCATTGGTTATCATGTAGTTTTTGGCATTCATGCAACGGACGATCACTCTTGGCATGCAGAACAAGATACATAATTGAATTTTGTGGAATCAACATACAAACATCTCTCTTCCATATTATACATAATGGCAAGAATTGAAGAAATATTTACAATATTGAACACAGTAATTAACTCAACTACGGAATATACAATTAAAATAAACAAGTGCACTCTTAGTACAGTGATTACTTGTTTACAAGTAACACACAAGAAGATTGATATGTTCAAACTTAAAAAAAAACTGTTTTTTGATGAGTTAAATCTCCTTCGACACCAACAATGTGATTTCAACAAACAAAATGACATCAAGGATGGAAATAATGAAGACGCTCAGTTGGCTAATGATAAACATGAAGATGAGTTGGATGAAGTCTCTATGTCAGAGAAAGTTGTGGATGAATATGGCAAAGAAATTAGAATTGTTCGACCATGGGAAGAATTACGCTTTAAACGAAATTGATATGGACTAGGATATGAAAATGACACTAACAACCTTTTATATTCCTAATTATAGAAAAAATATTTTCTTTATCAGTGGAGATTTTTTGAATGAATATAAGAAGACAAAGCTTGAGGATATTGGTAAGGAACATGTAGAGGATATTGTTGATGATGATGTTGCTACAAATATTCCAGATCATGATAATCGGTCAGATAAAGAACGCATGCAACGAAACATTATCACCGGTTTGATTATGATAAGTCAAATTGTTTTGATCTTCACCCATGTAGATTTTGTGGGAAGACAAATCACCTCTAAGTAAGGTGTCAAAAAAGCAAGCATAAACATATTAATTTTGAATGGTTAGGGAATTGGTGTTGGCATTTGGAATCCAATTTATTGGAGCATTCTTATCGATGAATTTATACACAAGTACAATCGTATGTGATTGGAGATATTTCTATAGTTGACGGACATGATTTTTTTTTAAGGTTGGATGTTATAGGGTATGATCAGGACCCCTTGTGAATGACGGCCAAGGGAATTTGAACCACTTTTCCCTGACTAGGGGGGAAATCTAAATTTTTTAGTCAGGTTCCAAGTTTGATTTAGAGTCCGTGAACAGATGATCAAGTATGCAACCTAGTTCCTGGTATGCAGTCATTTTCCTGAACATATTGTTCTTGATTTATGGTATGCAGTCTTGTTCCTAAACATATTGTTCTTGATAGTTTGTGGTAAGCTTAAAACCACCAATTGAGCAGAAGACATGAAGTTCTGTTTATTACATTTTTCAGATTTTGTATCCTTTAGCTCTTGTTACTTTATGGTCAACTTAAAACCATGCCATTTAGTAGAAGACATCATCTTCTGCTATACATTCAGGTTGTGGTCATCCCGAAACCACCAGATTGGTTTGTGGTCATCCCGAAACCACCAAATGATTTTGTGGTCACCCTTAAACCACCAATTTAGTAGAAGACATCAACTTCTGCTATTTTTCAGAGTTCAGAGAGAATCTTAAGCCATCCCTATGAATATTCGCTTGACACATTGTTGATTTTCAAGTAGTGGCAATTTTTCAGGCAAGAACAAAATTATGATTAAGGGAGGATGTTAAAACTCTAATCATAGTTCATTAGTTTACATAACTGTTATATAGTTAGATGAAAATTATGGTATATTTGTATTATATATGTACGTCTATGTACATTATTATTTTCTCATTGATGATTATAGAGTATGCCTTTTCTGCCAATATTCTATTTATTTATGTTCATCATGGTTTCCTGATTGCTTCAGTTATTTTCATTATGTTTCTTCATTTTTCTTCATTATGAATCTAACATTTTATTTAAGAATGAGGAAAATGGCACTCTATATGAAATGTGTGGAATTGTAAAACCAAAACATGTTAATATTTTATGAAATTAAAACAAATTTGTGCTTAATGTTTTGCAATTATTTTTACCATAAACAGTTTGCAACAACCAAGATCACAAGAAGAAACACCATGCAATTGTACACATGAAATATCTTGGGAAACCCTTCTACACAAGGGAAGAAAACCCAACCAATCCTTTGATATATTCTTCAAGAGAAATAACTTCACCACCATAAACACTTAGCACACAAAGGGTGTTCACAAACCCTATAAACCTAGCACCCAAGAGAGGTATGCATGTTTACCAAGAAGAAGTACTTGCTGAAATTTCCAAACTCACACTTGTGATATGATTCCTCAATGGGTAATTTACCTTTACTTATATTAGACTGAAACTATCAACATAAGTGTCTATTGGCACAACATGTCTAACCTCAATAACTTATAATATAATTAATAATTACTATATTAATTATCTTTTACATTAAGGTGGGGCTGACCTGTACCCTTTACATAACAATTAGGGTTACAGGTGAGTCTGACTCTTGAACAATATAGAAAGGGATCTTATACACCCACTAGTGATCAACCACTAGGGGGAAACCGATAAGGATGTCAACATCTCTATCTCACTTCATCTCATAGGATAACTACACTAACTAGTGCTCAACCACTAGGATCATGTTCACCTGTGCTCATCCACAGGCATGTCCAACTCAACAGATCTTCTTTCCAACTGCATTACACAGGAGATTCATCTGAAGTTCATAATCTCAACTCTCTGCTCAGAGGAGGCTAATACATTGTTTCATCTTTGTCTTCGAACGATGCAAACAACTCATGGGAATTCACACATTCACATGTGCTCAGTCACAGGCACGTCTAACTTAGTAGATCTTTTTTCTCATTGCATTACACATGAGAATCATATGGAGTTCATGTCAAATATCTGTAAGGAGGAGGCCAATGCAAAATTCAAATTTTGTCTTAGGTAGGAACCACACACCTATATCATGGGATCTCTCTTAAGTCGACTCAATCACTCTGTGTCCTGGAGGATGTCTCATGCAACTGTAATCATCAAAAATTACAACATCATATGTGATCCATACATTTCTCATAAACTAGAACACAACATACATTGCAACACATGATAACGCACAAATTTACGTGTTTCACCCAACTTGGGCTACATCCACAAGGACTGGCTTCTTATATTATTCATTAAGATATTCCTTACAACTATGCAGTATGCTAAAAGATATGTAACAATAATACCATCCCAAACCTCCCTAGCCATTCTGTTGCAGTGTGAGTTCACTCCTCAATCATACTACATATCTCTACATTCATGTGAGTCCCTTAAAAATAATGCGCTATCTCTCTATCTTCTTATAAATATCATGCACTAAGGGAGAATCATGCTCTTATACCAAATTCCCTTTTAAATATTTATACATAACAATAGGGCTAAGCCTATTACAAAATTTGACAAATTTTCCCCCAAAACCCATTACAACAATGGAAAAAGTGTCCCCAAACCCAATGGTTTATAACCTTTCTTCTCCTTCTACGCATTGCTCCATCATGTTGTTGGGACCTTTAGTTTGTTGTTAGAAGTTGTGCAAGGAATGCTGCAGTCCCAAATTTGGTAAACAAAAGTTGTGCAAGTCATAGAGGAGTTGGACAACAGAACAAAGAAAGAAACTGAAAATGGTTGGGAAGACAATGCAACACCAACATGGAGAAAGAAGTTACAATAGAACAAGAACAAGAAAGCATTCGAAGTCTCAACCCGAAGATCCCAATTGGATTATATAGACATGATAAATATGATGGTAAAGGGTTCAGAGAGTTGGTCGGATGGAGATGTAGTCTAGATGATTGAGTTCTGTGTTATTGTCCATTTTCGGTAAATGTTATCTAGAGTTCTAGAGTCTGGGTTTTGGAACTAGAATAAGGGTGTAACAGAGTCATGTCATGTTGTAATGTTGAAAGAGAAAGGGTTCGACTTAACCTTGTCTCTCAATAGTAGAGTGTTGATGTTAAGCTTTGGCATGACCGAGCTATGTCTATAAGTAAGTAGAATCATGTAATTGGGAAGATCCATTTGATGTTAATACAAAGAGAGACCCAAATTTTGAAATTATTTTGTTTCTTTAGCTTCAGATTATCTTGAATGTTGTTTCGTATTGTCTTTATGTCAGATCTTCTTAATGGGATATAGCTTATTTATGAATGCAAATCAACTCAATTTTCTTTAACACGAGTTAGGAATGTTCAGACAGTTATGGGTTTAATCTATTTTGCGCAAGACTAACATCGATCTCAATATTGTATGGATTTGTCTAAGTATTATTCTTACCCTTCCCTATTTTCCTCATCTTGGTTTCACTTCAGGTGAGGCTTCTTCCTTTCAAGGAAGATGAAAATGCTATCGCTCTAGACTACTTAGGTACCTTTTGTTGGTAACTTGAGAAGGACCTTGGTTTGATCAACTCCATGCCAACAAAATGGTTTCGTTGTCAAGACCTGCTTCATAAGGGAACCTGTAGGGGAATTCTTCCATGGATCCACTGATCTGATATTCACCAGTGGTGGGAGAGAAATTGTGATTCCTTCATATGGAAAGAAGTGGAGTTGCGAGGTAAATATATGAAAGATGCAAGAGAGGTTATCTTTTACTCAGAAAGATCAAGTGACCAGTACAATATATTCTTGGTTAAATTTTTGAAATAACTATTCCATTGGATAGATAGGCTCCAAGAAGATCCAGATTTCCAAGAACGAGTCGAGAAGAAAGGTACTTGGGATACAGAAAATATTGCAACGCTTCATTGGCTGGATTGCTCGATCACATGAACAATTGATTTATAGGTCAATACAACTCTGGAGGGATACATTATTGAGTTTGCAGCTAAGAACCACCAATATTTTTCAAGGGAAGAATCAAATTTCAAGAAATACGCATGGGCAATAAAAAAACAACTAGAAACAAAATATACTCCTGATATCTAAAGATTATACATTGATAATTCTAAGTTTCAATAAAGAGATGAACTCAATCATTTATTTATCCATCTTAGAGATGGACATAAATTGTTTTATTGTATATTAGAATTTGATTATATGAATAACAATCAGTGGAAAATAAATACAACAAGATTAGAAACTACTTAACATAATTATGCACTCAAATCTACAAAGGGCACCATATTCTTATTAGTCCCTGTTGTAGGCATAGAGGGACTATAGCGATCGATAATTTGTTGACTTCATATTAGCTTTTGCTTTGACCATAAAAATTTCCATATTATTTATTGTTGGAACTAGGGAACTGAAAAAATCAATTTTTATATAATAAAAAGTACCATATTTGTCATGATCTTATTAGATAGTGGAATGGAGGTCTTATTTCCAAATTCACTGTTCCCAATGTTATATATGTTGGCATATCCAAAGTATTTGATCCTATATGGTCTTTTTGAATCATATATTTTCTTATGCATTGGTCGAAGGTGGATTAATGCTAGCATTAGTTAGAATGTTTGGTTTACAATTTTCTGCTTGCTAAATTTATGGCAATGTTTGATATGCTAGCATAATCCAAGTTTGGCCTTTGAATACATTCTCTAGTGTTCTAACTATTGTTACTTAAATTATAATATATTTTTTGGGATACGTCAGAGACTTGCCACATTGCATTTTTTTCTTAAATGTTTACAGATCATTTCTGATAGACTTAAATGTTTACCTAATAGGCTTGGTAGCATTGAATGTTTACTTAGTAGGCTTGTTACAATAGATTTTCTTCCATTTTTTTTATTTATATGCTTCAACACCATTGTTGGTTCATTGGTTCTTGCTTGTTTTTTACATATCCATTGATTTCTTAATTTCTTGTTGTTGTTGTTCTTGTTTGGTTGTTCGTGTTGTTGCAGTTTGCACATTTGGGGTTCTACAACTACGATTGGAACTGCGTCATTCCTGGTGGACTAGTTGTTGCTTGCTTGTTTGTTCACTGTGTGTTGTTTATTGTTGTTTGATTCGACTTTACAAGGTTCGGGTCCTACGGCTCCGTTTGGGCCTTTTGGTGCTTCTCAACTGGATTTTTATTTTCTACTTGTTCTTGTTTGCCTATGGTTTACAATTGCAGTTGGACCTGTTGTTACATTCTTTTGCAGTGGACTCTCCATAAAATACTATTAAGATAAAATAACATACAAAAATAATTGCAGTCGATGTAAATTGCATCTCTGACATGTTGAACTAGAGTTTGTCGGCCTCAAACTATATTTCATCGATGGCGATTTTTTTCCCATGGTTTATTTCTTACTATGGTTTCATAGTTATGAGAGCAAGTTTTTTTGTGTCAGTGATATAGTTTTTCTCTCCCTTTTTTTCCCTCTTGTAAATTGTGTTTCTGGTTCTATAGTTTCTCACGTTTCTGTGGTCATTCCGACCGACCGCCGTTCGGTTTCATACTTAACCAATTTCATGGATGCAGATTCGTGGATAGGTGCTATAGAACTATGGAAGCTTGTGTTCATTGTATACATCTTGCACCCAGAACTTTCATTCTCTACAATTTGACCTTGCACTCCTCTAATTTGCAACCGTGCCTCTACCTGTGATGAGTTTGTCTATCCTACCTACCTTTCCATACTTAGTCGAGTTTTAAAAGTTTGGTGGGTTGACTCATTTCCAGGTTCAGAAAATTTAAAAGCATTTGTATCTCACGTCCATCCCCGCTACCTTCCACCCTTCCCAATAGATATTAGTTATTCTTTGAAAAGTCACAACCGACCAGACAGGTTCGAAAAGATTGTCTTTAATTTGAGGAAAACTCGAGGACATCTCCCATTAAAATGAATAGAAAAGTGAATATTATGGGATCTAGTAATTTCTTTTGCCTGCATTTTGAATTTGCAAAAACAAATTGGCTCTTTTGGTTTTCTTAAAGCCTTCGACATACTGCACGAACGTGTCACCCATAGAGGCCTTGACGTCATGTCCCTCTTTAATATTGTGCATATCTTAGATGTCAGATTTGAGAATCTAATCGGATATGGGAATGTTAATACGTTCTATTAGTCAGTATTCAACGTACATATTCAAAAACATTGGCATTAATAAGTGAAAATATCGAGAACATCTGTCATTAAAACTAATTAACACAAAGTCTACGGAAGATCATCCATCGTTACTTTTAAATACTTATTTCCATTTCTCTCTATCATCAAAGATTTTCTCTTTACCATGCCTTTGTTCTAATGTTCCTGGTCATGGACATGTAAGACAACTTAGAGATGCGATTGAGGCCTAGATTAGAGAAGAGAGACTGGTTTTATGTGACCTGAGGTTTGAGTAAAAAAAAAACTCTGTTATCCAACGTAAACTCAGAGAGGAGGAAAAAAGAAAAGAAAAAGTATCTTCTGGTTGGTGTTCTCCCTGTATTCGATGCTTTGGTTGGTTGAAAAGGATGCCTGGAGATTTTTTTGTTGAACTTCTTTTTTTTCTTGCTGGGAGTTGTAATGGCTTTTCAGGTCACGTGAAAAATACTTATTCATTGAAGTATATAGTTTCTTCCAACAACACAGATTTGGCAAGTGTATCAATTTCTGTAGATCGCACAAGAATTTCTCTTTCTCGGGACCATCACACTTACTGTGGGTTCCAAAATGGTCTGTGATGTTCATAAATGATGTGAAATATTACTACATTTGCAAATGTAACCAGAGGTGGGTAACATAAACTCTATGGGTTGATAAAATGACATATTATCACTACAAACGTTTCTATTTCAATGTTTGTTGAGCTACTTTTGGGTGTGGTAACCGACTTGATAGAAAGCCATGTTCTTTGTCAAAGTTTGTTCAATTTCCTTTGGATGTAGTTGCAGACTCACATATTTGGCGTCACCTCCAAACATTCTATACCTTTCTGTGGGCCATCATATTTTCCACTGCTATGGCGAAAGATATATTCTGATGTGATCTGCAACATTTGATATACTTGCCATATCTTTGTTGATGCGTTCTACAACATTTGATACACTTTCCAGACATGTGATGCATGAAGAATCCATGTACTTGAACATATTAACATTTTGCAGCTGGCTTGCCCATTCCTTCCAATTTACTATAATAAAACAAATAAGTTCAACATAAAAATCTTCAGGCATGGTTTTCAACCAAACAGATGATTGAATACAGGGAGAATAGTAGTCAGAACATACTTGAATTTTTTTCTTGTCCCATAGCTAATGTCACATAAAACGACTCCCTTGACTTTGAATTTGGCCTGGATCACATTTCTAAGTTGTCTCGGATGCCAATGGTTAGGAACTTGACAAAGAATGGAATGTTGAATAACCAGCCATTGCAATCAGGCCATATCTAGAAGACAAAAGCTATTCAAAAAATTGGGATAGATCTAGTTGGCAGCACCAATTAAGTCGAAGACCCGAAATTGATATTCAACTCATTTTTAACGAATAAAGGATTTGATCGTCAAGAAAACTGTTAACAAGATTCATCAATGTACATATTTTTTCGTGTCAGTGACAGGCCAAATCACAATCATTGTGGAAAATAATTTGAGTTGTATTTTGTAACCCATATTATTTGAATATAGAGTCATTGAGGTTTTTTTTTTAATATTTTTTTCCAATTCTGGTATTTATTTTCATTTTATTTTGTAGCTTTTGTCTATGTGTGTCATTAAACATGGACGACAAGCTTTTCTTTCTGCTCATCACTACTTCAATTTAAATAAAGGCTACTATGTTTGTTGCTTACATTTTACATTGAAGAATAATTTTTCATAGGCCATAGTTATGTGGTGTTAGCCCTATACTTAAAGAAAGAAATTGGAGGACCCGTCCTTCTTTCATTCTTCGGGTCTCGTAAATAAAATGAATTAATGACATACAACAAGGCATCTCAAGTGTTGATGCAATGTTCCTGTTCAATATCTTGCATATATTGCATCTTCTTCTGTTTGATAATATCCGTGCATATATACTAATATGAGTACTATTGGAATAAATATCAAAACTTCCTCTTGGGCAAAACATAGCCAATTATCTGGCCATCGGGTCATGGGTTTACAGTATTCAAAAATTATGTTCCATGTTCAGTCATATACATCTTGCAAACAAAGAGCTTTCGTGATCTGCAATTTATTCTTTAACTAGTGATAACTCACTAGGGGTTAGAATCATTTGGCATTAGTAAAGGAACGACTGAAGCTGCATTAATTACTTAAATCACACCAAATTTTCATTACATTTAATTTAATTTAGATATTAATGTTTATGGAGAGTTGACGTTTTCTCATGTCATTTCAAGGAATACAAGATGAATAAATGATAAGGAGTTTATCTCGTTGAAACCACAATGCAAATTCATGTTTCTTTTTGTGTTATATACATCTTGCAGTCAAAACTTTCATGGTTTCAACAAAATTTGTGAACCAAAGAGCATCCTACAAATTGGCAGATCATTTGCATTTGAAACAAAAACAATCCATTGATATATATTAGTATGGATACTATTCAAATAAATATCAAAACTTTTTCCAATAATACATATTAGTATGAATACTATTAAAATAGATATCAAACCTTTCTCTTGGACAATACTTAGCCAATTATCTGGCCACCAGGCCACGGGTTCGGGGTATCTAGAAGCTATGTCGCGTGTTCCATAATATACATCTTGCAGCCAAAGAACTTTAGTGATCTACAGTTTATGCTTTTACTAGTAACAACCCACCAGGGGTTCGAAAAAATTTCCATTAATAAACGAAAAAAAAGGTTTTTCAATTTTCAGATACTTATCCCTTTTCCCCTTTTCCTTTTCCCATCCATTATCGTTTTCTAGTTTTATACTTAGTCGTCTTTCTATGATAGATGGTTTCAGGGTTCGCAGGATGACATATCTTCATCTCCATTTGTATCTTCACATGACCATTCTTACCAGCCACTATTCCTTTCCATACTTAGTCAATTGTATGGTCGCGGTTGTCGGGATGGCTCATACGAACTTGCCTTTTCTTCTTCCTTCTTGTTATCACTTTTTGGATATATACTTAGTCGCCTTTCTACGATATCCGGTTCCAGGGTTGGCAGGCTGACATGTCTTCATCTCCATCTATATCCTCACATTACGAATCCGAACAACCGTTGTTCCTTTCCATACTTAGCCAATTTTATGGTCGTCGTTGCCGGATTGGCGCTTATGAACTCGATTGTTTATTGTTCTGTTATATACATCTTGAAATCAAAACATCCGTGATCTACAATTCCACTGCAGTTTCCTCATATACATTAAATTCGCTCAAAGTATCTGTCATTGTCTTCCATCCCCACCAACTTCACGTCCTTCCTGACATACATTAACTATGCTCTTACTAGTGACAATTGGACACACTGGTACAAAAGAATTGGTGCCCACTGCTCTGCTATATACAAATTGACAATTGGATTTTGACATCGTTCTCTCTTCCACGTTACACATTTTGCATTGAAATTTTTTGAACTATACAATTTGGTCATCGAGGCTTTGCGTCCTCTAGAGAAACCTTGTGACCGTATTTTGGATCCTCGCGTTGGTGGGTTGATGAAAAATTCAAGTCCTAGTCATTGTTTCTTGTTCTTCCCATCCTCATACTTCTTTCCAAATATACAACACGAAAGTTTTAATACTAGAACGACATCATGCAACAAGCGTAAAAAAATTGTCATTAATAAGAAAAAGTTTGAACAACCATCCATCCCTAGATAAGTTGTCCAGAAACATGAAAAGAAGATCTTGTTTAGTGAAAGAAAGTCTCGGCCAGTATTTTTGTGTTCCATACTTGCACACTTTTTCCATTGCGGGTTATCGGATTGATGGCCTCAAAATTGTGTTTCGAATTTTCGGCGAGTTGCAAAGAGCATCCAGAGTTCCTCAATATCCAATTTGTCCACAAAAATCTATAAAAACTCTTAATTCTCTTCCCCCCCTCTATATTATCCCTTTTTGGTTCTATATTTAGTCATAGCTATATGATCACAGCCTCATGGATTTGCAAATTGGCAACTCTTTATCTATATATTCACACCATGAGCCCAACTGAACCTAGTCCCTTTCGATACTTAGCCAATTATGTAATCATCGGGTCCCAGGTTTGTAGTATCCAACACCTATGTCCCCTGTTCCCTCATATACATCTTGCACCCAAAGAACTTCCGTGATCTGCAATTTATGCCTTTACTGGTGAGAAATCACCAGGGGTTCCATAGGATTTGCATACTTAGTGCTTTTTTTGTTGTCTTCTTCCCATGTATAATTGCTCTCTAGTTATATACTTAGTCTCCTTTCTATGATCGCGGTTTCCAACATTGGTGCGTTGACATATCTTCATCTCCATCTATATCCTCACATAACGAATCCGATCGACCGCTGCTCCTTTTCATACTTAGTCAATTTTATGGCCACGATTGTCGGGTTGGCGCTTTCGAACTCTTCTCCTTCTTGTTTTGTGATATACATTTTCCACTCAAAATTTTTGTGATCTACAATTCCACCGTAGACTCCATCCTTTTTCCCTTTTTTTCTTCCCGTGTATTATGGGACTATAAATTATGGACATGAGATTTTATAGAGCATGTATGGATTTCTCATTCCATACATAGACACTTTATGGATTGCGGGTTCTCGGGCGAGCGGGCTCAGAATTTTCCTCCATGGTTTCATTCCCTGCAAATAGCACCCAAAATTTCGTGATATACAAATTGACAAGCGGACCTACGGGTTGGCTGGTTGAACATTCCAATTCTATTGTTCTGTGTCCTACAAACAACGCTCACAGTTCCACGATATAGAAATTGGTAGATGGACTCCAGGGCTGGTGGGGTCAAGATTTCCATTGTTTACAGATGGTAATCCCTATCAACTATCTAATAGTATCTAAAACAATTATTTTCAATACTAAATTATCTCTTACCAGTGACAACTGGACACACTAGTATGAAACAGTTCGCATCACACCCTCCACAATATAGAAATTGACTACCCGATTCCGACATTGTCTTCTCTTCCGTGTTGTAGATTATGCATTCAAGTGTTCTGAGAGATACAATTTGAACGTTAGGGCCTCACGTCTTCTGGAGAGACCTTGTCTTCTTCCCGTGTATTATTGCTTTCCAGTTATATACTTAGTCGCCTTTCTACGATCGCGGGTTCCAACATTGGCATGTTGATATATCTTCATCTCCATCTATATTCTCACATGACGAATCCGAGCAACTGTTCATTTTCATACTTAGTCAATTTTATGCCTATGGTGGTCAGGTTGGTGCTTTCGAACTCTAATGCTTCTTGTTCCATGATATACATTTTCCACTCAAAATTTTCATGATCTACAATTCCACCGTGGACTCCTTCGTCCTTTTTCCATTTTTTTCTTCTCGTGTATTATGGTACTATAGAGTATGGACATGAGATTTTATAGAGCATGTACAGACTCTGCATTCCATCCATAACCACTTTTTGTATTGCAAGTTCTCGGGTGGGCGAGGTCAAAATTGGGCCTCCATTGTTCTGTGCCCTACAAATATCACCCAGAATTCCGCGATATCCAAATTGACAAGGGGACCTATGGGCTGGATGGATCAACATTGCACTTATTATCAATACTAAATTATCTCTTACTAGTGACAAATGGACACACTGGTATGTAACTATTGGCATCACACCCTCCACAATATAAAAATTGACTACCATATTCTGACATCGTCTTCTCTTTCGTGTCACATATTATGCATTCAAATGTTCCGATTGATACCATTTGAACATCAGGGCCTCACATACTCTGGACATACCTTTTCAACCTATTTTGGATCCTCCTATTGTTGGGTTCACGAAATGTCCAATTCTTGGATATTGTTTCAGGTTGGCCCTTTCGAATTCTATTGGTTCTTATTCCATAATATACATCTTGCAATCGAAATTTTCATTCTCTACAATTCCATCGCACACTCAACCCTTTTTCCCTTTTCTTCTTCCCGTGTGTTATCTCCTTCTGGTTATATACTTAGTCCCCTTTCTATGATTGTGGGTACCAGCATTTCCGAGTTGACATATCTTCATTTCCATCTATATCCTCACATGACGAATCCGATCAATTGTTGTTCCTTCCAATACTTAGCCAATTTTATGGTCACTCTTGTTAGGTTGGCACTTTCAAACTTTGCTACTTCTTGTTCTGTGATATACATCTTGAACTCAAAACTTCTATCATCTACAATTCCAGCATAGATTCCTTGAACTCGCAAGCTTCATTCTACCACGGTTCAGAAATGTTTCAAAGTGTCTGTCACTCCCCACTAACTTCCTATCGTTCCTAATATACATTGGTTGTGCTCTTACTAGTGAGAATTAAACACAATGGTATGAAACAGTTGCCATCTGGCCCTCTGCAATATACAAATTGACTACCAGGTTTGCATCTGGTACTCTAAATTTCCGTGATCTACAATTCCACCACAGACTCCTTAGTCCTTTTTCCCTTTTCTTCTTCTCGTTTATTATGGATTTCTGGTTATATACCTAGTCACCTTTCTATGATCATGGGTTCCAACGTTGGCACACTGACATATATTTATCTCCATCTGTATAATCAAATGAAAAATCCGATCGACCATTGTTTCTTTCCACTCTTATCCAATTATATAGTTGCGGTTGTCGGGTTGGCGGTTTCGAACTTTGCTTCTTCTTGTTTTGTGATGTACATCTTGCACTAAAAATTTCATGATCTACAATTCCATCATGACTCCTTGAACTCACTAGCTTCACGCTACCATGGTTCACAAATGTTTCAAAGTATTTGTCGCTGCCTTCCATCCCCACTAACTTCTTGTCCTTCCTAATATACATTGGTTATTCTATTACTAGTGACTCTTACTAGTGACAACTACACACACTGATACGAAACAGTTTGCATCCACCCCTCCTCTTTCGTGTTACAGATTATGCGTTCAAATGTTCTGAATGATACAATTTGACCGGCAGGACCTCACGTCTTCTAGGGAGACCTTGTCAGCCTATTTTGGATCCTCATGTTGACGGGTTCACAAAATCTCCAAATTTTAGTCATTGTTTCTGGTTGGCGCATTCGAACTCTGCTACTTATTGTTCCGTGATATACATATTGCACTCAAAAATTCCGTGATTGACAATTCCACCATGAACTCCTTAAGTCCTTTTTCCCTTTTCTTATTCCCATGTATTGTCGCTTTGTGGTTATATACTTAGTCTCTTTTCTACGATGGTAGGTTCCATCGTTGGCAGGCTGACATATCTTCATCTCAATCTATATCTTCACATGATGAATCCAACCGACCACTTTTCTTTTCCATACTTAGCCAATTTTATGGCTGCGCTTGTTGGTTTGTCACTTTCGAACTCTACTGCTTCTTGTTTCGTGATATACATATTGCACTCAAAATTTTCGTGATTTACAATTCCACCACGGACTCCTTAGTCCTTTTTCTATTTTCGTATTCCCATGTATTATCTCTTTGTGGTTATATACTTAGTCTCTTTTCTATGATCGTGGGTTCCAACGTTGGCGGGATGACCTATCTTCATCTCCATCTATATCCTCACATGACAAATCTGACAGACCGCTATTCCTTTCCATACTTAGCCAATTTTATGGCCGCGGTTGATGCTTTCCAACTCTATTGCTTCTTGTTCCGTGCTATACATCATGCACTCAAAACTGATGTCATCTACAATTCCACCACTGACTCCTCGAACTTGCAAGCTTCACTCTACCATGGCTCACAAATGTTTCAATGTATCTGTCACTACCTTTCGTTCCCATTAACTCCCTATCCTTCTTGATATACATTAGTTATGCTCTTACTAGTGATATACAAATTGCCCTCTGGACTGTTCTACCATACCCTCTTCGGTGTTATGCGTATCGCACTCAAAAACTTTTGAGACATAAAATTTGACCCTCATGCCCTCACCTCCAACGGTTGTACCTTGTAACCCTATTTTGACGCTGCTTTTTCCTATACCCGTGACCTTCGTACTTTCTTAGTATGCAATTAGAAATGGTAACATCTAACCATGCAGGAACCATCAAGATTGTCATTAATGAGCTAAACGCTCGAGGATATCTCCCATTATTATGCATTTAACCAAGATCTATGGAGAGTTATTTTGTCCCTTTCGATTGTTCATCTCTAACACGCATCATCGTGTTGGCTCGCTCAAGAAATATACAATGCTTAATCGCTCATTGTCATATCTTCCATGTTTGCAATTCTATGTATGTAATTACTAGTGTTTAATGATAGCAATGCATCATGCAACAGTCGTCCAAATTGTCATTAATGAACGAAAGTCTCAAGGAGATCTCCCATTCACATGCACTAGACCAAGATTTGTGCAGGGTTATATTATCCCTTCAAAATTTTCATTTCATTCATCGTCTAGAGAAAAAAAAACGTTCTTGTATACTTATGGCAATGGTCAACAATAGTTTTGTGGAGATACAGTAAATATCTTCGGACATCAGGACCAAAACTTCCAGTGGTCTAGGTCATACTTTTACTATTCATCCCATTCCGCCTAGAACAAAGTGATTTGGACCTCTAGAATCGCTCATGCAAGTTGCGTCCCTGAGGTTTTTGATTTTAAGTAGGTGGCCTCTTGGTGCGTTGAAAAATACATTCCAAGACAAATAATTATTCCACCATGCGACCATTCTCCTATTTCTTTGTCGCCTCAGGTCTTCCACAAGATGTTAAAATTGTCGGAGCCAACATTAACATTCAGAGGACAAGACTGCAAGCAGTTCCCAGAAAAACATGATAACAGGTTGGACATATTGGTCTAGTTCCTCGAAGACCTAACAACAGTTCCTCAATATATCACAAAGTTTTAGGTAAGTTCCTTTAGAAATCCATTCCAGGAAATTGCTTGGCTATTTACAAGAATAACGAGACAGGCATCCACGACAAGCATTTCTAGTATAATTATTTATATTTTGTACTTCATAGTCAAGGAACAATTCATTTTCGATTGGGGGAAGCTAATTTCAATTGAGATATGTTCCCATTTGTCATGATTCAAATAATCGAATAAATTTTATATCTCATCCTACATGGTTTTCTCAATAGTGCATTGTTGTCTATTTCCAAAAATTTCTATTTCCAATCAAATAAACTATGGATTCGACCCAGTAACATTTTGGTACCAGACCTTGTGAAGGCACAAGGCCTCCCATTGTTTTTATGAAGTTTTTAATGTCTTTGTCTTAGTTTTCAAAGATGTTTTGTTAGGGAAGGATTCTTCGCGGATGTCTGGCTAGGAAACCAAGTTTTTGAATAGGAAGGGCACACTTGAACAAAACAAAAAACACAGTGTACTCATGGTCTTTGGCTCTAAGGAAAATCGTGCTTTCCTTCCATGCCACATCATAGACAAGATGCTTTTTGCAGAAATAGCAAGGCAATACAACCACTGGTTGCATTTTTTCCATGACAAGAAAAACAAATAGTTCATTCCTTTGCCTTGGAAAGTCGGAGACTTCATGTGCAGAAATGATAACAATATTGACAAATTTTCCGACCATTTCAAGAAATTGAACCTAACGTATCTTGAAAGGATAAAAGGGTTCGACCCTAATGGGATTTTTAGAGAACATTTAATGGGATTTGGATTTAACAACTCTTTTATCCATAGACACTTGACCAAAGACATGGATAGTGATGACAACAATGTTGCTTCTTGAAATTGTGACACAGAGACATTGCAAAGCGCGACTGAATTGTACAAACAACAGGGAAAAGTATCTAGTGAGAAGAGTGTCTAGTCCCCTGCTAGCACTCCCAAGAGCCCAACATCATGGAGAATCGTTTCAATGGCCCACCCCAGTAAGAAAGAAACCCACAAATCTTTGAACAGAAGAGGAGATAAGAACCCTCCTTCCATAAAAATTGATAGTTCTCACAAAATTCCACTGACAAAAAAGTTAAAAAACAATGCAGGGAAGATGGACGGACATGAAATTGAAAGTGAACAGGTGCAACTTGAAATTGAAATTGAGCACATGCACAAAATTGGGTCGTCCGCAGTGGAAATAGCTGAGACCAATTTTTTTTATGAAGATGAATCCTTCGTATTCCAGAGCTTTGTTTTTGACAACCAATCTAAAAGTATGGTCAATGAAAAGAGAGATGTAACAAACAGGAAAGGAAAATCTCACACAAAGATTAACTTTAAGAAAATGAGACTGTCCCAAATCTCCCTATTTCACCAAGTAACTAGTGATGCTCTTCATGATTCCATTCAAGGAATTGAAGCAGAAAATGCTAGAGTGAAAGAACGCCTCAACGAATTTAAGAAGGCTTTCATTGCAACCCCATAATTTGTCAGTCCTTTAGCAAAAAGCATGCTTGGTACCACTGCAGCCAAGATGAAATTATCCTCTACCCTCCTTGCATGCTCTAGATCCCTTGTAGAGAATAACATCATCAAAAGAATGCAGCTAGTTATTGAAGCCTTGGAAACATTGCAAAATTTAGTTTCCTTCTGAAAGAAGTCAAATGATTTGCTCGAACATTTGGAGATTTTTTTTTAAAATGATCAGTGATTTTGTGAAGATGTGTTGACCCATTTTTCCAACCATGCTGTCAAAACATCAGAACTGAAAAGAAGACAAGAGAAACTCTCCTCCCCAAAGTGGACCAAAAAAGTGAAATCATGTTGGCAAAAGAAAGTTAAGAACCTGGAGCTCATTTTCGAATCATGTAAGAAAGCCATATCAGAAAAGGAATATTTATTCACAATCTTGATCCAAATAGACTTAGCTAGAAGTACCAATGAGGTTCAAGACCCAAACTTAATTCTGAAATCCTTGTCAATCAACAAAGAAGTCTTTCATGAACAACTTGATATTTTAAAGGGTTTGTCTTTTGAAATGTTTTACGGCATAGCTGAACATCATGTATATGAGCGCGAGCACTGGGTACTGGACTATGCGACACACAATGAAGAATTTCAACAGAGTCTGCATAGTATTTCAATGGATCTAAGGAAATTAGAAAATGACCTTTACGACATAGAAATTTTGGATGAAATCAACATGGGCCCCATGAGAAGCTACATCGAAGAATGGTTCTAATGAAGAATGGACAACCTCATCCAAGAAGGGAAACAACCGGTCGACACGACTCCACTGACAATCAACAATAGAAACAAAAATGCATCGGCTTCATAGTAAGTCTATACTGGCATCTTGTTTTCTTTATCAATCCAGTTTAAGTATATATTATCATCTTGTTTTATTTATCATTCTAGTTATTACCTCTTTAAATAGAAAACTATAACCAGAGACTCATAACTTCCAATTTCTTCTTTTTAGGTCTTCCTCCCTACCATTGTGCACTTCTTCTTTTGACATTCCTAATTCTTGTGCTTATTTTTTTTAATGGTCCACGAGAACCCCAATCCTAGTGTATATGAAAAACGCATTTAAATTTCCAGAAATATGTAATAGGCATTATTACTTTTTGATAAATTTCAAAGAAAACTGATTCAAAAGGCCTTCATTGAATGCTAAAATTTGGGTGTCTGGGAACCTTTGTTGTTTGTTCCAAAGAAAAATAATTTGAGAATGCTACATTTTTTGTGTCCTATTGTATGCTAAAAGTTTTTTGTCCGGGAACCTTTGTTGATATAACAGACGTTACTACTTTCAAAGAAAACTAATTCGGTAATGCCTTTGTTGCACAACGTTGTTACTATTCTATTGTTTTAAAGAAAATTAATTTGGAAATGCTACTTTTTTTGTGTTTTTGTCCTCGAACCTATGTAACATACGTTATTACTATTCTGTTGTATGCTACATTTTTTTGTCCAAGAACCTTTTAAATGTTCTTGTAACAAACGTTCTTACTAGGAACCTTATTATTATTGTACACTATTTTTTTTTGTCCAGGCTCCTTTTAAATCTTTTTTGTACTATCAAACTTAGATACTAGGAACCTTTGTTGATATACCATACATTAATACTTTTTGATAAATTTCAAATTAAACTGATTCGGGAATACTAAATTCTGCATGGATACCACATGTATTTCAACTTGCTACCCACATGACTGTACTCGATCGCATTTATTCCCATTCCAACCCGGCAGGGACTACGTTGCCATGCAACACTTGTTTTACTACGTTCCAAAATAAATAATATAATTAAATAAACACCATATGATAACAACTTTGAAAGAAGGTTTTTTCTTTGGTAAAAATACACTTTCTTATTACATAAAGGTGCATTATTCAAAATAACTTAACACATAAAATTAGAAATAACTTTAATATTGTATCTATATTTATTATTATTATTATTATTATTTTAGAGAGAATTTTAATGTTGTATCTATATTATTATTATTATTATTATGTTTCTAGAAATTATAATTATGAACATAAAATAAATAAATCATAAACATAAGTATACAATAACACTAGTAATGAGTTGCAGACTCAATAAATAAAAATATTTTCAACCAATCTTTTCTCAGAACAAATTCTAGATTTTTTCTTTAAAAAAACGAAATTACAAATATTGATAAAATATGGAATGAATGATTTGAGAAGATAAATAACATGAATGACTTGGAAATTCTCTTAAGCCAAGATGAGAAGGGAAATTGTTGTAGAAAGATTTTAATTCTTTCTTGCATTTATCTTCATTCTTTCAACTCTTTTCATAACAATTTCCAAATTTAGAAAATACAATAAAAGTAGAAGTCCGAATGTTTTGGAAACTCGTTAACTTTCGTATGTTTGTACTTCAAACATTAGAGGTACATATTCCTTCCTTTCTACTTTCCCTTCTTGTTTTCCTTCTTAGGTGTTTATGTTGTTGCATATGCAGGTGCCAATGTCTTAATACATGCTAATGTTGTTGGAGATGTTGATGTAACTCTGGTTCCTAGTGTGGCTTTGGATTTAGTTGTTGGTTTTCTTATTCTTACAATAGAGAAGTCTTATAACTATCTATAAACTATAAGAAGTCTTAAGATATAAACTCTTCAACCATAATTCATTCACATATTTAGTGTGCAATTGCTTTTCATTCTCAAACTTATGGTTTATTCTTATTTGTTGGATCCCAACATCTATGCCAACATGCAAGAACCCCACAAAATGAAGGGTGTTCTAATCTCTTCTACTACGATCAATTGTTTCAAGACATGGAATCAATTATGTACCATGATATTAAAAATCTAAAATCCTCATATTTTGTAGTTTGATAATCAAAATTTCTCCGTTCACTTAATCAATAAAATACATGTATAACTTTATTCAATTAGTGTGTAAGTTCTTCACTTTTTCAATCTCCATCACCATGGAAAATGAATTATATGCATTAAATGAAATCTTACATGTCCATACTTATTGTCTATAAGATAAATTGAACCTTGAGTTCAAGCTTTGTCTATTGGAACATCCATCCCCAAACATAGAGCATTGTCAAGTTAGCTCTTTTGAAGCCACCTATAATTGTATCCAACTTATATTTACCTTTGAATTTATCCAATACTCATTGGTAAGTTGGTTTAGCTACTAGAAATTCATTCTTCAACTAGATTGCAATGAAATAAACATCATTCCATGCCTGAGAGCCTTCCCTATTATATTCTACTTCGACCAAATCACTAATTGCTTCATTGGTGAGGTTGACCTCTTATACTATTGTAAATATTTGGATGGTTTATATTGCTTGGGATACCAAGCCAAGAAGGCCTTAAAATCCATTAGGATTCCCCTTCCACACTCTTCTTTTGGTCATGTAGTGTCTGGGGAGAAGCTATGGATGAAGTTGAAACATTTTTCTTCCTACTATCCACTCAATTTGTAGTAGTGAAAAATATTCTGGTTGTTGTTATAAGGACTTCTTAACATGCTCCTTATCTCCCCATTCCTTTGAATTTGTTGTTGGTTTGAAGAAGTATTATTTCCATTCCTCCTTTAAAAAAAATATAGCTTGTGTCATGTGGCTTGCTTATCCTAGAAATATGCCACATGATGACCTTTATTTCAATTGAATAAACATACCTTTGAGTACCGACAATTGATAGAACTATGTCCTTTCTTCTTCCAATAGTGAAAAATAAGGAATGTCATGTTTGATGCAGGTCTCCTAGTCTTCTTCTTCCTATTCCCACTAATATATTTTAGACTTTTTCTAAACTCTATTGTAGGCTAATACTTTGCACATTCCTCATCACTACCCTTCTACAATCTACCACAAGAAGGATTGTGTGGTGGTGTGTTGTCACCCTCATTCATTGATATTCTTTCTTTCTACTAGTAGACCCATTCAACCTTGCCTTTTTCCTTCACAAATGTGATCTTGGTGTTTGTGGGATTTTCCTTCCCACCATAAAAACCTAGGCTTTCAATCTTTCCCTCTAGTAAGATACAATAGGGATTAGGATGCCCTTCCTTCTCTTCACAATTGTTTTTCCATCATATCCCATGCGTATTAAAAATTTTGAACCAGTGACAATGGTATTCTTTTCAAACTCACCAAACGTTATTGAAAAATATCTAAGGAAGGTAATATTAATAGAGTTGTCTTGTTTATGGTGCTAGAGTTGAAAATGGCAATGGAATATGGCCTTGCTTCCTTTCTCTCTTGGACAACTACCTCTAGCTTTGCCAATTCTTCTTTCTTCTCTACCAGTTCTTGGTATAGTTGCAAGAGCTAGATTGTTCTCTTGTCTAATATTCTTCTTATGGTGACGAAGGAGTCCAGGAAATTGGTAAATTATTTTTCCAACTAATATAATTTCTTCCTCCACTATATAATTTCCTCTTAGGTTTTTTTTTTCAAATATATTAACTCTTCTATCCTTTCCTTCTTTTGTTCTTAACCATGCTAGGTCCCATCTCTTAAAAATACTATCATATGAATCATGATTAATAATTCCACTGCTTTGATACCTTATGATCCATAAATGAGGGACTTACAACCCACTCACTTCACCAATATGTATCTTCTAAAAAATTTAACTTTATGTTTTCTATCTTCAATCTTGCACAATGATCTACGCCTGCTTTATGGCTACAAGGACTTTTTCTCTATGCAGTTCTAAGTGTAAATTATTTGGCACCACTAAAATAGGATTGGAGGGATGGATTATCTCTAGTACAACCTAAACACAAGAAAAAAATTGACATGTGATCTAGGTTGATATCGGTTTCCACCCACCTATTCCAACTGGCTCATCTTGGCATTTTTTCAATTTGGTAGTTTTTTCCTAATTTTTGAGTCCTAAACTTTTGAGGTCGTTTTGAGGCCCTAAACAAAATTTTTAGGGTTCGCCATAGTCAAATTGTCGATGCAGTAAGATTTTTAAGAAATAATTTGTATTCTAGGATATACCTTTCCAACGGGCTATCGTGCACCTAAAATGAAGATTGTATGAAAAAGTTACGACCCCGAGAAGTTGATGTACCAACTTACACCAATGGCAACTATGTGACTTTTGGTGCTTCATCTCCTAGGGTTATTTTTTTATGTCTAGGGTTTTGGATTTCATTTTTATTGTAAAAAGGATTTCAGAGCCTCATGGTACTCATCTTCTAGTGAATGAGAGAAACCGTCACATCTCTTCTCAGACGTAAGCCATCTCAATTCTAGCAAGCGTGTTTCCAGTCTGCGTTTTATAGTTTCAACATATTTATTTATTTAATAGAAGCCAATTTTACTGTATCTCTGTCATTTCTCATTGTGTCTCTATGTTAATAATAATAATAATCTACATTCATTTCATTCTGCTCATAAAATCTGGATCAGTGGTATCAGAGCAGTCTGCTCCTTGTCATTCTTAGTGCATGTCCTTAACAAGGTCAGGGTACAAAGAGTTGGGTCTCGAGATTATTTTTCTTAAGGAAATAAACTCCCGCACACCCAAAAAACATTCCATGGTAAGAGAAAAGAAAGCCGATGAGACATGAGATCTTCCAAACTATTTCTCAAGGAATCCCTCATGCAACAAAGGAATGAGATGATGGATAATTTTTCACAAATCCTTCAATGACTATCAACAGGAGATGCATCTTCCTTGAGTGGAGGCGACGCCCCATTCAAGGTATGAATAAACTTTTATATTCATATATCTAAAGGTGAGATACATGTAGATGTTGTAGATAAATGGTTGAATCTACTAGAAGGGTATTTTTTTGTCCATAACATTTTGAATAGAGAAAATATTACCTTTTCAATCCTCAAATCCATCCCCCATGTCAAATATTTTTGGGAAACTTTATGTGAGAAAAAGGCAATAGAGGAACCCTCATTATTTATAGTTGAACTCACCTGGGAGTCCTTAAGAGATGCTATTAAGGAACAATACCACCCTATTGGAACTTATGATGATAGATCTATACAAAATGGACCACACTGTGACAGGAAAGGGACCAGACAGTGCCAGAGTTCACAAAAAATTTCCATACCTTGCGGACCAAGTTTTTTATCAAATATACTAAGCAACATCTCGTGCTCAAGTACCACAGTGGACTGCATAGATACATCCAGGAAGAAATGGAGTTGTTTGACATCTTTTCCTTGGGCACGACCTATCTCTATGTTGTCAAAATCGAGCATAAGGTTAATCCAAAGACGTGGAAATTTGGGTCTGGGAACCCCTCACAACAGAAGTAGGGAAATGAAATCCCCAACCCACAAAACAAAGGGAAAAGAAAAGATGGAAAACCTCAGGACAACCAGTCTAATATGAAAATAAAGAAGGACAATGGAAATACAAAGAAATATACCGAGAAGTGGTGCAACTTCCATAAGAGCCCTTGGCATAACACTGCATATTGTCTCTCAAAGAAGTCATTGGTCGATGAGGTGAAATATTTTGAATCAGATGTGGGTTCCGAATCTGAGTCAAAAATGTAAAATAGGATACAGATCATTGATGCAGAACCTAGTGCCACCATTACTACCACTAATATCTATCCTAGTGAACTTGATGAATCAGAGGAAGGAGAGCACCTCTTTAATTCACAAATCTGGGTGAAAGGAACCTCACTACCTAAGGTATTCCCACCTAGTTCCATTTCCTTGATCTCTACCAAGCAATGTAGGAAGGTCATCTATCAGACCGAGAAGTTTTTCTTCTTCGTGATTCACTCTCAGAGAGAGCGAAATATTGTAGCCACATCCATGGCCTCCACGGCTGACCTCTCCACACAACAGAAGAAACTGGATAAGGCCATGGAAGAATACAATGACATCTTCTCCTCACTTATTGGGTACCTCTGTAGTTTCATTTCAACCATTCCATCGATATGACCCCCGACAGACCGCTACCCAATGGGCTAGTCTATCGTCGCTCTCTTTAGAAAATGAGGAGATCCAACGTCAGATCCAATAACTTCTCCAAAAAGGGTGCATACAACCTATATTGTCACCTTTTGGAAGACCAATCATACTTTTGCAGAATAAATACGGGACCTAGTGACTTTGCATTGATTACTAGGCTCTAAATAAAATCTTAGTTAGGAATCGATCCTTGATTCCTCAAATCAAGAATCTCCTTGATCAAATCAAGGGAGGAAAATACTCCAGTAAGATTGATTTGAAGTTTGGCTACAATTAGGTCCCAATAGAGAAGATAGATGTATGGAAGACTTCCTTCAAGTCAAAAGAAGGTCTTTTTGAATGTTTAGTCATACCCTTTGGTTTGAAAAATGCCCCAACAAATTTCATGAGGATAATGTTCAATATCTTGTGGCCTTTCACCAATTTTTTTGTAGTGGTGTATATGGATGACATCCTCATCTACAAAAAGACTTGGGCGAAACATTTGCAGCATATTCAACAAGTTTTTCACACTCTATGACAACACAAGCTATATGCCAACTTGGAAAAATTCTCCTTCGGCATGGACAAGGTCCAGTACCTAGGATACATTATTGATGAGCATGGTGTGCATGTGGATCCAACCAAGATCCAGGTCATCCATGACTGACTAGCCCCAACGATGCTCATTGAGATTCGAATATTCTTAGGTCTTGCCATTTTATATCACAGGTTCATGTTGGGATTCTCCCATATTGCATGGGCCCTCAGCAAAGTTTCCATGGGTGGTGGTAAGGAAATGTTTATGTGGGGTGGTAAGGAAACATTTGTGTGGGGATTTTCCCAACAACAAGTTTTCAATGATTTTAATTAGTGCTTGTTCTAAGCCCCAATGCTTTCACTACCGGACCTGCCAAAACCCTTTGAGATAGAGACATATGCTTTAGACTATGTTGTGGGCACATTTCTCGCTCAACACGACCACCTTGTGGCCTATCATAGTGAAAACTATGAAATGTAATCTATAAGTAACTTGATTACAACAAATAAATGTACTCCATTGTGCAAGCTTATTACCAGTGGAGGCATTACATTTTCAGGGAAGCAGACAATCATCCACACTGATCATAAGCTGCTACAATTCATGCAGACAGAAGGTATATTAGAGAATGTCTGCCATCAGAAGTGGTTTGCATACTTGTAGTAGTTCCACCTCAACATCAAGTATAATACATGAACTACCAAGCTTGTCATTTATTTCCTCATTCAACCTCTAGACGCGACACTCAACACAGTGCTATACTCTTGTAGTCATGAGACCTACGGATGGTCCCACCTCTATGAGACAGATCCTGCCTTTGCCAACACCTACC
Organism: Picea engelmannii; assembly: GCA_009831015.1. Classification (NCBI taxonomy): domain Eukaryota; kingdom Viridiplantae; phylum Streptophyta; class Pinopsida; order Pinales; family Pinaceae; genus Picea; species Picea engelmannii. The sequence goes on along the minus strand of ML784244.1, from coordinate 494,936 downwards.
AGATGTTGGGTACAAACATAGATGTCACTAATTTCCATATTTAGAATGGTTTTTTGTTCCATTTCTACATTCCATCAAGTGAGTGAGCAAAGATGATTTGGGAATCCCACTACAATTGGGTGGTAGGACACTTTAGCATATGAAATATAGTGGCAGTGCTGCAACAACATTTCTACTAGCCCAAACTTCAAGAGGATGTCAGCAAGTATATCAGGTCCTGCACTGCCTATGTTATTTCCAAACTAGATACTAAAAAAAAAGGCTTATACACCCCTCTGCGGTGAAATGACTGTGTTTTTATGGTTATTTGTCTCTTTTCCAAGATGGTGATTATGGCCACCTGCAAGAAGAACATCACAGTGGAGGCCGTTGTCTAGCTCTTATTTGAAGGAGAGTGGGTACATTTTGTGTTGGTTGTGGAGCCTGATTATCTTCCTGATTTATAGGTCTTTTACTTTCATCTGTGTTTATACCCTATGAAGTATTTACACCACATATGTATGTACACTCTTCCACGCGGGGGAGTGCAGAGGGGGGGTACCCCCTCTGCGGGGTCCGGCGGGCCTATCCCCCTGGCTGGGGGGTTTGGGGGCAAGCGGGTCACTAGGCGGGGTTCGGAGGCAGCGTCCCCTGATGGGGGTTCGGGGGTGAAGCCCTGGAAGAAAAAATTGCCTTGTAAAAGTATATTGTAATTTCATTGTAAATCTGGACCGTTCATTATAAGGTCACAGATCTAACGGTAGAGATTATGTTAGGGTTTTTTCCCTAGAAGGCAACCCTCTTTTATGAGAGAAATGTATCATGGCTATGGATGGTGGTGAATATTGTATTCTGAGAGAGGAGACTGTGAGAGAAAGAAGAGGAAGTTACAACAAGTTTTGTTGTAGGTTGTATCCCTTCATTTGCTGGATAACAATAAAGGAAGGACCTGGCAATTTCTCTGGTGAACGTAGCCCACACTAGGTGAACCACGTAAATCTGTGTCTCTCTTGTATTGTGTGTCTTCTGTTTTTTGTTTCTGCATATGTTTTATTTTATTGCTCCACGGTCCTGTTTTTCTAACATTTTGTGATACCACAAACCATTATCTCAAATTGGGATAGTCTCTTCATCAACACATTCTAGTCAATCCTTTAGTCACTGATGGACACCTAGCTCACCAAATTGACTGCCTTCCACCCTCGGAAAGATGGCCAAACCGAGGTCATCAACTAGATGATTGTGCATATCCTGCACATGTAATATCCCAAGCAGTCCCGCACATGGGATGAGAGTCTTCCCTATGTTCAACACAACTACAACAAAGCCATACATCGCTAAACAGGCCACATCTCCTTTTAGGTGGGGTTGGAATTTCAACCATTGGGTCCTATGGATGTTGCATTACCCCTTGTGGCCACCCAGGCATAATCATCGCATATTAAAACTAAAGCTAACAAGGATATCCAGTTCATTGAGAGGATCCAACACATCTGCCAACAGGTTCACGATATTTTACAGAATTCCAATGCCAAGTATAAGAAGTTCCATGATCAACACCAAGTGCCACACAAGTTTCATGTGGGAGACAAAGTTTGGTTGTACTTGTAGAATGAACGCCTTATAAGGCCCCATCAGAAGCTTCCTCCACTCCACTATGGACATTACACCATCACCAAGTTTGTGGGTTACAATGCTTCTGAGATCAACATTCCCCCCTTCCTTGGCTTGCACCCAATGTTGAATGTGGATCTCCTTCGACCATATTTTCCACCATTATTAGACACCTCAGAGATCGCAAAATAGTTGACACCAATAGAGATAAACCATGATTTCATGGAACTTGAATATACTAATCAGATCATGGACACATAGGTCAAGGGTACTCTCCAACATAGGATTCATCTTTATCAGGTTTTCAAAGCAGGGAAGCTCCTGCACCAAGGAAAGTGGCTCACCCGGGGATAAATTCAATAGAAATTTTCTCATCTGATGGGGGAACTCAACATAATGCATACAATTTTATCCTAAGGGGGGGGATTGATCCAGGTGGATATTGGTGGCCACCCACCTATTCCAACTGGTTCATCTTGGCATTTTTCTTAGTTTGGAAGTTTTTTCCTAGTTTTCGGGTCCTGAACTTCAGGGGGCGTTTTGAGGCCCTAAACAATGTTTTTAGGGCCCACCATAGTTAAACTGTAAACATAGTTAGAATTTGATAAAATAATGTGTAGTCCTAGGATAGACCTTTTCAATGGGCTATCGTGCCCCTACAACAAAGATCGCATGAAAATGTTATGACCTCAGGAAGTTGATGTACCAACTTGCTCCAACGGAGCCCACATGGATTTTGGCACTTCATCTCCTAGGGTTAGGTTTTTGGATGTCTAGGGGTTTGGAATTCATGTTTATTTTAAAATGTATTTCAAAGCCTCATTGTACTCATCTTCTTGTGAATGAGCACGATCATCAAATATCTTCTCAAAGATAAGTCGTCACCATTCTGGCAAGCTTGTTTTCAGTCTGGATTTTATAGTTTCAACATATTTCTTTATTGAATAGAAGCCAGTTTTACTATATCTCTTTTATTGTTCATTGTTTCTATGTGTTAATAATAATAATAATAATATGTTTTCATTTCGTTTTGCTCATAAAATCCGGATCAACATGCCAATAAAACCAAAACAATGCAAATTTTTTGTCTCTAAGAACTTTGTTTTTGATGCAACTCCTTTGCATGTTGTTTTCTAGATAAACTAAATCTCTCAAGGTTATTGAGATTCAGAAACCTATATGGTTTAATGTGTGTTCTTAATTCTAATTATAGTGTCTTGAATGATAGCTTCTAAACCTCTCCCAAATGTCCAATGCTTTCGGCAACACCGCCAAACCAATGGTGTCAACTATTATTAATAACATGGTTGATGAGGTTAAACTCCAACCACAAAAATTACTTATACAAAAAGATTGTAAATTCATTTTGTTTTATGAAACCAACTCATCTTAACAATGAAATTCCAATAAAAAATTGATAAATCACCTCAACCTTAAACCTTAAAGCCAAACCGATATTAATTGTAATGCATTGTTCTATCTATAAGTAAAATCAACTCCAACTAAAACTTTTAATACAATGCAAAGTTCATAAACATATAAATTGTCTTCTCAAATAAAATAAGTGTCAAATTAAACTTTTAGTATTAATTATCATATAATTCATAAAAAATTTCAAGAACTTGTGTTCTTAGGATCAAACTCCATTCAATTTACACTCCATTAATTGAAACTCAAATGAGATGACAATTATGTAAAACATATGTTAGATGGCCATTAATCAAACCCTATATGAGATGGCAATTCATTAATACATATGATATGGTTACTAACTAGAACATATGAGATGGCCATTGATTAACACTTGTGTGGGATGGATTCATGACAAGATGACAATAAAATAAAACCACACAATGCCATGAGCATTGAATGAATGGTATGCCTAAACGAATGAAGGGAGAGAAATTAAATAGTATGATGATCCCACTTGACCATTATTTTGGTGGCACATATTTCCATATAGTGAACGATCTAGCCCATGTACATACTCAACAACATTCACGCATCTTCAAGGAATACAAGGTGTCTTACTAGAGCATGTATAGCCTATTTGTGGCGTACATACAGACCATAGGAAGACCATAAGCATCGCCATCGTATCGAATGAGTTATGATGATGATAATTAATAGTTGAGGAAGGCTCACATGGCATCAATGGTTATGGAACTTGCAAAGGATTGACTGTCTAGCAGCCAACGGTCTCATTAAACATTGGATTTTGATTTAGCTTCCTTAGACACAAAATGGGCATGGAAAGTTATCTAAATAATTGAAAAAACTATTTAAGTATAGTCATTCATCTTATAATTCGACGTGGAATAGATGATTTTGTTTGGTTGACTCTTGGATTCCATTAATATTATAATACTATATAGGACAACGTGTTCCTGCATGGAAATGAATAAGTGGGGTTGTTGTCCCAACAAAGATATTGAAGTTGGGTATCAAATTATGAAAAAATTAATCTAAGAAAATTTCTTACTACTCATCCTTCTCAAGATAGAACTAGAACCAAATATTTCCACACTAGATATTTCCATTGACTTAACAATAACAAAAAATAGTGACAATGTTTAATGTGCTTAATTTATCACCACAATTAAATATGGATCTAAATTATCCACTCACACAACCATAGACACAATAATTAATTACAATGAGTATGAAGATAAATTAGCTTCTAATGGTTGCTTAGTTTTTATTTCAAGAATATTTGGTTAAAGTGTGGCTCATGGCTCTAGTGCATTATCACTTCTTGGCCAACAAAAGAAAATCCCTTTGATAGGATAACTACAATAAGATATAGGAGATTGGGAGAAATGAGAACAAAATACTGACATTTCATTTGTTATTTCACTCTTTTTTTTTCTCTTATTCCTTTTTTTCCCTTTTACATTTAATTCTTTGTTTTTCTCTCTTTTTTCTAATTTAATTTTTAATATTTGCATCATACTTTATGTTTTATATAACATTAAGTAATCACTGAATTACACTTAGGTACTTTTATCGCACAGTTTGTAGCTAGGATAAAAGGCTAGAAGATAGAGGGACAAACTGGCGTAACAGGAACCTATCCCACCCAATGTCACCATGATGGGATGGTTATTTCTCTTTAGGAAGGCGAGGCCCAGGGGAGACGTCCCCGGTGACCTGGGGATTTGAAGAGGCTAAAGGATAATCACACAATGAAAACTTTCCCCCATCACAGATCACCACCAAAACAGATAGTCCCAACTAAACAACCAATAATAAAGTGAATCCCCAATGAAAGACACATGCCTAGAACAAGACAACAACAAACTAATACATGCAAGCTGTTTCAATGGGTTAGTACTTCATATCAATCAAGAACTATCTGATGAATTTGAATATAAATATTGATGGATTCAATGTTTATCAGTGGCAATGGAAATCATATCACTTCATCATTAATCATTTAAATGATGTGGCATTCAATATATCAAACCAACACTTTATTCAATTTATGCCTAAAACACCATTCAATTGCTCACAAGATAAGACATTGTTTCATTATTGATACAAATACCATAAGGTAGCGGCAACACTTAGGGTTAGTAGGGTTAGCTAGAGCTACGGTTAGTGTAGTTAGGGTTTTAAATTCGAGTTTTGAGAGTGTTTCGATCAAAGTCTTCAATGTTGTAGGTCTTAGGATCAGTGCCCCTGGGTAGAATGGAGTCAATTTAGTAGAGGACGCAAGGGTTGAAGGAGGATGACTAAGGATTAGAGGGAAGAGTTCTGAAGTGTTGCTATGGCGGGGCCTTAGAATCAAAACCGTAGGGGAGAGAGGCTCAATTCGGTGTTGCTAAAGAAAGGCCTCGTGCTCTCTCCTTAGGTTGACTTGGAATAAACGGCTAGCATAAAGGATAAAATCAAGACAAGATAGTGTAATGAGGGAGAGTGTTTCTACAACAAGGCTATATCATCAAACCCTAGAAGAAAAATGCCCCTAGGTGTAGATAACCTAGGCGTGGGACGTCTCCTCCTTCTTGACCTCTAGAAAGTACAACTAGCAATAGGGGAAGAAAAGGAGAAGAGTGTAGCAAAGGCTAGGCTCTTTCCTTCTTCAATGGCTGAAAAGTTTCTCTTTTAGGGGACTTGAGACAAGGACCTACTTGTGTGCTTGTCACCTAGGGTTTTGATTCAACAAATTATAAATACATGTAAGAAAATAAGACTACAACCATTCAATCAAGAATTTTTGGAGAGAAATACTTACAATTCATCAAGAAATAACCATGCAAACCCTAGTTGTAGCACCTTCGTTCAAGAGAAACACCATAAAATGCCAAGAAATGTCTTCCTTCAACAAGTGCACCTCACTAAACCAGCAAAATACTCAAGATAGGGTGCAAATTTCGGACCTCCAAATGACTGAGTAAGTTATGATGAAAAAATGAGAGTGAAAATCTCTCATTTATACAAAACCTTGACCTAATTTTACATTTTATGTCAGGTAAAAGGCCAACAAAGCCAAATTATCGAAATCATATTGTTTTACATTAAATTGTCAAATTAAATCCCTAATTAAGAAGAAAAGAGAGTAAAATCCCCTTCAAGGGAGGCACTAGCCCTTTTTAGGGAAAATGAGACATCCAAGAGAAAAACGTTAGCCCCCCAGGGACCTCTCCAACATGCCACACGTGCCATTGCTGCCGAGTCTACCTCCAAAAGCATAAATGAATATGGATGACATCATGGTGAAGATGGGGATGTGCTAAGCCTTCCAAGGCCAGCGTTCTACTAAAAAGGGGTCATTCCGCCTAGGTTTAGTCCTGCCGGAGTGTCTCTGGTGGAACGTTCTCTTCCTCTCAGGTGAAAAACCCCTAATCAAGCTCTGTCCCGTTTTTGCCCCCTGATGGGGTCTCAACATCCATATGTTGGGATCTTCAGCTCCATGGAGGTCCGAACTGGTCATCTCCACATGTGTATCAGTCCAAATGGTACCTGTCCATCGGGCATGGTCCTGCACATCAAAAGCTACGCCCTCCATGGGCTCATCAGTCACAGGGATCATAGAAATGTCAATCACATCTCATCATCAATATTATTAAACATATGAATGAAACCCCTAATACATCAGTCAATACCTCAAAGACATTACAAAAACCTGCAATACAGGATTGGAGAAAAGGACAAGGTGTCCTATTGGGCTAGTGTCCACAAGAAAAGGAAAGTTTCTAGAAAGATCTCATCCAAGCCATGTAAGTGAGGTGATGTGGTTAGCGGATGTCCAAACATATGGGTACAATGAGGGCCAAGGATGCATAAGTGTTACCCATGGGTGCCTTTGTAGAAGGCGAGTTGTACCTATCATGGATGATTTTTTTCCAAGCCCATTCTTGCCTTTATTCTTTTTATTCTTGTTTTATTCTTTTATTTGCCCTTTTTTTGTTCAAGAACTAACCAGGGGACAGTTCCTTGGAATGGTGACCAGAGCTGACATCATTACCCACAAGTACTTTCACAGAGATGAGAATGTTAGCTCGTCATGAGACCCCCTTTCCTTTTTCCATGCAACCAAAGGTCGCTGCCCTGGCGTGGTAACCAGATGGTGGAAATGTCATACTGTTAGGTATCCATGGACCTAATAGGATGTCTTGTGATGTGACCCCCTATCCTCTGACTAGGTCTTGTTTTTTTATTTTCTGAGTCCCTCTTGTTTCTTGTTGAGAGTGTTTTTATTGCCTTCTCGGGGATCCCTGGGTGAAGCATCTTGAGGTTTTATTTCTAGGCTTCTGTCTTTTACCAACTGCTTTTACCTTCTGGCCCTTTAGCCCCTTCTTCCCATGAGATAAGGTACAATCCTGCAAATAGGTCAACCCAATGATCGGACAAGGGGAATGGGATAAATGAGTGGGAGATAAGATGAAACAATGGTGCTATGATGGGAGCGAATGATGGATTTTCAGAAATTCCCCCATTAGCAAACCAAGACCTATGGGCATAGGCTTTCTAGGGCACCCTGTCAATTTTCCCAAGCATGGTCAAGTGGGATAATGTAAGATCCAAGAAGTTGTTAGAGATAAAAGGAATCAGATGCATATATTTAAAGGTTTCAATGATCAAAAGTGACACACACCATGATACCTGGACCAATTACCTCATGGAGCAAGAACCTTTTCTAATACAAGATCAAGCCGATGGTGATGGATGCTGCTACTGCTGACATGACAAAAGATGATTAATGAAGAAAAGGTGGGCCCTCCGAGGCCATGCTCAGGTCGATCCTTCTCTCGGTACTCCATGTCTAGGACTTGTGGGCCTCGAGACACGATCTCCTAGTTATCCATAAAAAGTTGGGATAACATCTGGCTCCAACTCGGGGACATGTGCTCACTGTAAAGTGCATGAGAACTTCAGAATCTCTGGCATAACCTCCAGACCTGCTCAATATCAATAGGAGTATTAATAACAAAATTGGGGCGGTAATTCCACTCTAGCATGCATATAGATATATACATGGACTGGAATAAATCTATCAATAATGCAAATGTGAAAGAAAACTAACAGGAAATTCAAATGGTATAATACACGAATGAAAAAATGCCTACTTACCTGTGAAGTCAGGTCCCGCCACCTTGGTGGGGTTTGAGGAGGTGCTTGCTGATAGGTAATGGATGCCTTCTTCCCTCCAAAGTGGACAAGTAATATGATTCGTCAACTGATTCCATTCCAATGTTGAAGGGTCTGAGCCATGACCGAGTGCTTCCTTTCACATTAGTTGGCTCTCCTTTCTGGGTATCCCACATCCATACCATGTCTCCTTCCTTGTACTTTTTGACTTTTTATTTGGTCGTCCCTTAGACAACCCTGGTGTATTGTGCTGAGGGAGGATGGTGGGCTTCTGCTATAAACACTTCCTGTTGGGATGGGAGGATTTTAGCTTTCTTTAATATCTTCACCGTCCCAATCTCTTTGCTCTTGAATTCATCTAGGAATTGTTGGTATTCTTCTTTCTTGGTCCATTTGATCTGACCAAAGTCATATTTCATTGCAAAGGGCATATCTTCTAGAGAATACTTTAGAAGAGTTTTTATCATCTCATCTTATGCCTTATCATTATAGACGGGATGAGTAATATCTTGCACATGGTCTCCAGTTATTGGCACATTTAGGAGATGGCCTATTGTTCCAGTTTTTAAAGGCAATTTCAAAAACGTGAGGTCCATCTCGAGAGTGCCACCCAACATTGCACCAAAATTCCTAGACAACAACATTCCCCACACATCTGGGACGTCAACTACCACGATGTAAATGTGGACTAATTTCTCCGGGTAATCCTTAAGGCAAACTTCCACATTCGCGACTATTCCATGTGTGGTTATGGCTTTAGATCCGAAGCCACATACATTCCTATAAGGTTGTGTGACCTTCAAACCCATTTGTCGCATGACTTTAAGTGACATCATGTTGGCACCTTCCCCTATATCTAACATGCAATTGTTGAGGCTTTTGTTGTTCATCATTAAATTCATGAAGAAGGGAGTGTTCTCACCATATTGGACCCTGAAATGATTGTCTTACAACATAATAGGGGGGTCCATGGGTTCACTTGATCCCAGAAAGAAAGTGTCAAAGCGTTCTTTGATAGACAAGATCTCAATGGCTTCTTTGAGGGGAATGTTTACATGCATTTTTTATAATGCCCCTTCGAATTCAAAGTCTAGGTCAACCTTCCCAGCCTTGGATGTCTTGGGAAGAAGTATTTCCAAGGGTGGGGGATTTGCCTGGTCAGTAGTAGGTTGGTTCAACTTCTTTCTTCTATACACATGAAATTCTTGTTTCTTTAGCTTCTCTCATGATTCTTGGTATAGGTTGTTTATTACCGCCATCCTTGCTGACCCGCAACCTCCTAATGTTTTTCATCGGTGATATTTATTTGAGGAAACTCCATGAAATGGTCCATGTTGTTGACTTGTTGATGGCCATTACTGTAAGGACACTCGTGCTCCCAATGTGCTTCACTACATTCTAGGCACCAAGGATTTTCATCAACAATGTTTGCAGGGGCCAAGGTGTTTGGAACTTCTTGCTCATTCTTTGGTTTATAAAATTAGCTCCCCTTCTGGAATTGCACTTTGTATGAGACCCTGGGTGCTTGGGTCTGAGATCTTTCCAATTTGACAATCCTACTCATCATTTCCTCTTGATTGTTTATGATACCATCCATAGAGGCTTGGAGCTTGGCGATACTGGTACACAGATCTGATGTAGGCTCAGCGTTGTGAACTATTTTTGGTTTGGTGTCTATTCTCCCCCTTGGATTAGCAAAAGGATCAATCTTGGATGAAAGGAGGTTTCCCTCCATTTTAGTAGCGAGCTATTGGGATTCCTAAATGGATTGGGGGTTTTTATCTCTGAGAAGATACCCTAGTTTGCCATTGAAATATCTAGTGTAAATGTGGATGAGGTAGTCATCTTTTGGATGATGGCTTGCAGGAATCCTTTGCAGTAAAGTCTCAAATCTAGTATGGAACTCCCAAATGGACTCATTTTCATATTTGACAAGGTTATTTAGTCAGGTGAGGAGCATGTTACGGTCTCCCTTGACACTCCATCTTTTGAGAAAGGCCTCTTCAAGTCTATCCATGGTTTTTATGCTTCCATCGGGAAGGCTTAGGTACCAACGTCTTGAGGCATCATAAAGAGTAGCGGAGAACAACTTCATGACTAGATCTTCAGCATCATCACTAATGGGATGAAGCTAAAAAAATGCCAAAAAGTTTCTCATGTGCTCTTTGGCAGTGATTGCATCAGTATTGGTGAATTTAGGCAACCACTTCTCATACTTGGGTGGCATTTGCCTAGGGTAGCCTGGTATGGCTGACATGTCTAATGGTTTGAAAAGAGTAGATGACCATTGTCTTTGATTGTTGGTTTGGTTCGTTGTAGCGGTCTAGGAGCTAGACATGATTCTTAAAGGAAGTATTTTCCCAAAGAGTGATTTGACAACATGAGAGTTCTTGGGAGGCTTCCTTCTGAAAGAATAAGGAGGATTATTATACCTCTTTTTGGTTTGTGAAGTCGCCAGATAGTTTACTTGAAACTACCAAAGAAAAAGGGAAAATACCCTAGTGGAGTCGCCAGGTAAGCTTGTAAGATAATTCTCTTAGGCAAGGCTTACCGAAAAAGATTTATTGTTTGAGGAGAATTGACTCAGTGTTCCCCGGAAATGACAACAAAATGTTATTGCACAGTTTGTAGCTAGGATAAAATGATAGAAGATAGAGGGCCAAACTGGCGTAACAGGAACCTATCCCACCCAATGTCACCATGATGGGATGGATCTTTCTCTTTAGGGAGGTGAGGCCCAGGGGAGACGTCCCTAGTGACTTGGGGCTTTGAAGAGGATAAAGGATAATTAGAAAATGACAAGTTTCCCCCTTCACAGATCATGTCCAAAACAGATAGTCCCGACTAAACAACCAATAATAAAGTGAATCCCTAATGAAGGAAACCTACCTAGAACAAGACAAAAACAAACTGATACATGCAAGATATTTCAATGGGTTAGTACTTCATATCAATCAAGAACTATCTGATGAACTTATAAGCAACTTCAATATAAATATTGACTGAGTCAATGTTTATCAATAGCAATGGAAATCCTATCACTTCATCAATAATCATTTAAATGATGTGGCATTCAATATAAAAAACCAACACTTTATTCAAATTTTTCCTAAAACACCATTCAATTGCTCACAAGATAAGATGTTGTTGCATTAATAATACAAATAACATAAGGTAAAGGCAACACTTAGGGTTAGTAGGGTTAGCTAGAGCTAGGTTTAGTGTATTTAGGGTTTTAAATTTGAGTTTTGAGAGTGTTTGGATCAAAGTCTTCAATGATAGAGGTCTTAGATCAGTGCCCAAGCGTAGAATGGAGTCAATTTAGTAGAGAACACAAGGGTTGAAGGAGGATGGCTAAGGACTAGAGGGAAGAGTTATGAAGTGATGCTATGGTAGGGCCTCAGAATTTACACCCTAGGGGACAGAGACTCACTTCGATGTTGCTAAAGAAAGGCCTCATTGTCTCTCCTCCTTCCTTAGGTTGAATTGGAAAAAATGGCTAGCATAAAGGATAAAATCAAGACAAGAGAGTATAATGAGGGAGAGTGTTGCTACAACAAGGCTTGTTATAACCCTAAAATGCACTATACAGGTTTACCTGGCATCAGGCCAACTCATGCCTCTTCATAGCCAAAGCCATGCTGAGTAATTCCTCAAAATTCACTTGAAAACAAGCAACCCGCGCCCTAACTTCTTACTGGGCGCG
>ML784244.1:466939-482406 GCA_009831015.1 Picea engelmannii | reverse complement strand
ATTCTTACTGTGTTTGCCTGAGAAAAGGGGTTGAGATTTTGGGTAGAAGGATAAAGATTAAATCTGAAGGGTCATGATCTGCATGTAGGCTTAGAACCCTAGCTTACTAGTCCGTAGGGTAAAATACCCAACAACAAGGCTCTATCACCAAACCCTAGAAGAAAAATGGCCCTAGGTGTAGATAACCTAGGCCTGGGACGTCTTGTCCTTCTTGACCTCCAGAAAGTATGACTAGCAATAGGGGAAGAAAAGGAGAAGAGTGTAGCAAAGGCTAGGATCTTTCCTTCTTCAATGGTTGAAAAGTTTCTCTTTTAGGGGAATTGAGACAAGGACCTACTTGTGTTCTTGTCACCTAGGGTTTTGATTCAGCAAATTATAAATACATGTAAGAAAATAAGACTACAACCATTCAATCAAGAAGTTTTGCAGAAAAATACTTACAATTCATCAAGAAATAACCATGCAAATCCTAGTTGTAACACCTTCCTTCAAGAGAAACACCATAAAATGCCAAGAAATGTCTTCCTTCAACAAGTGTGCCTCACTAAATCAGCAAAATACCCAAGGTAGGGAACAAATTTTAGACCTCCAAATGAGTGATTAAGTTATGATGAAAAAATGAGAGTGAAAATCTCTCATTTATACAAAAGCTTGACCTAATTTTACATTTTAGATCAGGTAAAAGGCCGACAAGGCCAAATTATCAAAATCATATTGTTTTACATTATATTTTCAATCTAAATCCCTAATTAAGAAGAAAAGAGAGTAAAATCCCCTTCAAGGGAGGCACTAGCCCTTTCTAGGGAAAATGAGACATCCAGGAGAAAAACATTAGCCCCCGAGGGGCTTCTCCAATATGCCACATGTTCCACTGCTATGCAGTCTGCCTCCAAAAGTGTCCATGAAGTTGGATGATGTCATGGTGAAGATGGGGATGTCGTAATCCTTCGAAGGCTAGCATTCTACTGAAAGGGGGTCATTCCCCCTAGGTCTAGTCCTGCCGGAGTGTCTCTGGTGGAACGTCATTTTCGTCTCAGGTGCAAAACCCCTAATCAGGCTATGTCTTGTCTCTACCTCCTAATGGGGTCTCAACATCCATTTGATTGTCTCTTTAGCCCCATGGACGTCTGAACTGGACATCTCCCCATGTGTATCGGTCTAAATGGTACCTGTCTGTCAGGCGTGGTCCTGCACATCAAAAGCTACGCCCTCCATGGGCTCATCAGTCACCTAGATCATAACAATGTAAATCAGATCTCATCATCAATATTATTAAACATATGCATAAAACCCGTAATACATCAGTCAATAGCTCAAAGAAATTACAAAAACCTCTAATACAAGATTGGAGAAAAGGACAAGGCATCCTATTGGGCTAGTGTCCACAAGAAAAGGATATTTTCCAAAGAGATCTCATCCAAGCCATGTAAGTGAGGTGATATGGTTAGGGGATGTCCAAACACATGGGTGTAGTGAGGGCCAAGGATGCATAAGTGTTACCTATGGGTTCCTTTGTAGAAGGCGAGTTGTACCTATCATGGATGCATTTTTTCCAAGACCGTTCTTTCCTTTATTCTTTTTATTCTTGTTTTATTCTTTTGTTTTCCCTTTTTTTGTTCAAGAACTAACTAGGGGACACTGCCCTGGCATGGTGACTAGAGCTAACAGTGTTACCCACAAGTACATTCACAGAGATGAGAAGGTTCGCTCGTGATGAGACCCCCTTTCCCTTGGTCATGCAACCAAAGGTCACTGCCCTAGCATGGTAACTAAATGGTGGGAATGTCATATTGCTAGGTACCCATGGACCTAATAGGCTGGCTCATGATGAGACCCTCTATCCTTTGATTAGGTCTTGTTTTGTTATTTTTCGGGTCCCTCTTGTTTCTTGCTAAGACGCTTTTTACTGCCTTCTCGGGGATCCTTGGGCGAAGCATCTCGAGGTTTTATTTCTAGGCTTCTGTCTTTTACCAACTGCATTTACCTTCTGGGCCTTTAGCCCCTTCTTCCCATGAGATAAGGTGCAATCCTGTAAATAGGTTAACCCAATGCTCGGACAAGGGGAATGGGATAAATGAGCAGGAGATTAGATGAAACAATGGTGCTATGATGGGAGGGGACGATGGCTTTTTAGAAATTCCCCCACTGACAAACCAAGACCTATGGGAACAGGCTTGCTAGGGCACCCTGTCAATTTTCCCAAGCATGGTCAAGTGGGCTAATGTAATATCCAAGCACTTGTTAGAGATAAAAGGAATTAGATACATATTTTTAAAGGTTTCAATGATCAAAAGTGAGACATACCATGATACCTGGACCAATTACCTCATGGAGCAAGAACCTCTTCTGATACAAGATCAAGCCGATGGTGATGGATGTTGTTGCTACTGACAAGACAAGACAAAAGATGATGAATGAAGAAAAGGCGAGCCCTCCAGGGCCATTCTCAGGTCGATCCTGCTCTCGGTACTCCATGTAGAGGACCTGTGGGCCTCGAGACATGATTTCCTAGTTATCCCTAAAACATGGGGATAACTGGTACTAAATGTTACAACCATTCTCTTATTTGGATCCATTTTGCATGAGAAATACTAAATGATAATATTTCAACACAAATTGTGTTAGAGACCTAACCTCCCTAACTCCACGCGTAGGTAGAATAATATATTTCCATTTAATAAAGGCCAATATCAATAAGGCCTATTAATAAGGAAGAATAAGTCAAATGTAAGAAGACCTGATAGAAGATTCCCCTTCTAAAAGGATATTCCTCTAGATTGTTCTTTTGGGTAGATAGATTTAGGATAAATTAGAATAGAGGGTACGAGAAGTTTTGTCTTGAGAATTATTGTAATATAGCACTGCTCTGCCAGAGGTTTCCCCCTCAAAGAAGTAAGCGAACATTGTTTTTGATCAATAAAGGTATTATTTTGGTGTTGTGGTTTCATCTATTGTGTTATATTGTTGTTATTCTCTGCAATATTTATGTTTTCAGCTATTATCATAGCTATGGTACCTTACAAGTGGTATTAGAGCACTTTCCTTGGCAAAAAATTGTGGGTTATCTTTTTCAGGGTAGAGACGTATTCCGACATCTTAAATCTACATAGATATGTTTTTCAATGCATAAATCCAAGGTCTGGGAAGCATACATGCAAGAACTAGAAGTGGTAATCAAGCACACATTGTTGGCCACCCATGTAACCCATGTTGGTACCCCTTCACATGGTAGCATATTAGACAACACTTGTATACGAATCAACCTAGATATCTTGAATCCCTCTATATATAAACCAATCTACTACCTGACTTCTATAGTGACATCAAGTACACACTCGGGAAGATACTCTCTAGTACCTTGGTAGTCAAGTAGTATGGCCAAGCGAACAATTTAGCCTCCTTAGTTGGTGATTTGAGATATTGGGCCAAGTACTACTATTGGACCCCACATGCATATCAGAGAGCTATAGAATAGGGAAAACCCTTTTCTTTAGAAACCCTACCAAAAAAATAAACCTAACATCGGGGACTGAAACAACACCAAAAGAGGATAGGAAATATTTCTCTTATTCAAAATTTTGGCATTTCGACACTATAGAATTATTCATATAGGAGTATACCACCATAGGATATATATATATATATATATATATATATATATATATATATATATATATATTGGTCCCGTCAACACACTTATTTGGGACCTATCCAATTATATTCCTTTCTCCACCACTATTACTGTGGTACCTATCATTTTTAATCCAAATTTTTTAGTGGACCTGACCTCTTTCCCGACACCCTTATTTGTCCCATATCCCATTGGATTCCCCTCTTCACCCTGATCATCGTGGTATCTATCAATTGTCATAGTTCTTTTCATTGGTCTCACCAATCTCTTCCATCCCCCTTATTCACCCCTATCCCATTTACCTGACCATTTTCTCAAATGGCCACCACCCATGCCCAAGAACTTAATGCATTGGTTGTTGAAAACCTCCAAAACAAGGATGACATCATGAATCTAAAATCCAACATTAGCTCGCTCAATTACTTTGTTCAAATCCTCCAGGACCAATTTTCCCACATCAATGACATAAAAGCCATACTTGACCAATTGATGAACCATTCACTGAACTCTTCATCTTCTGAAAAACTATCTGTTGGATTACTTAGAGGGGGGGTGAATCAATAATAGAGCAATTTCAATTCATTTTAAGCACAATATATAAGCATTGTCTATATTTATAATCAATTTACCAATATCATTCAACATGTGCAGAATAAATAACCATGACCAATGAGAAATCACATACATACATAATACACGAATATTTTTACGTGGAAACCCAATGTGGGAGAAAACCACAAAATGCTTTTTCTTATATTTCTTTAAAAATTGTATTCGTTGGAAGAACCAACTTGCTTTGTTCTCTAGCTGCAACTAGAAGGAGGATAAAACCCCCTATATTTTCATTCTACAACCTTAGGGAACCTCCAACTCCCTAATTCTTTTGCTCCAGCAAGAAGGAGGCCACAACCCCCTATGCTCTCTGGATGCAACTGAAAGGTGGCTACAACCACCTACCCTTACCCCATCTTTTCTCCTTGAAATATAAGTGTCAAATAGATGATGAAATCACTATCACACTATCACTGTGAGATATACCACTATGAACATGTACCAACATGTGCCTATAACCTATAACCATCATGTGCCTGTAACCTCTAAACAACCTGTACCTATACCAACAAGTACACAACATTTCTATACTGTAGTTTCATATGTATGTGCCCTTTCTATATTGGAGCTTGCATATGTACATGACCTTTATATACTGCATCCTACGTACACCTTCTAAGAGTTAGGGTTTTCACTTTTCTGAAACTATGACCCTTTTTTTCCTCTGTCACATCAAGCTCCAACCTATGACAGTGTCCAACCTATAGTTGTTCTCTATGCATACATCTCCATACATATCCTTCAACTAAATGAATATATGTCTCTCTAGTCATGTCCCATACATGTGTATACAATTATGATCAAGTATAATAACCCTCACATGGACTAGACATCAAAACCTCACTTATTACAACCCCACACCATACAAACACTTCACAACCACTTCACAAGCAAAACCCTCAACCATGTACCAAGAAATACAACCTATGTTCCAACACTTGAACCAATAAGATGTACCAATGAATAATACCAACATACCAATGTTGTATTTCTATAGATATAGTTCATACCATAAGTTACATACAACCAATAGTCTCTCTATGGAAAAATATCAAACTCCCATAACCATATCTCATGGAGACAACAATATCCAAATACACATAACAATATGACATACCTTTTGAATCTGTAGATAGATCAGTTGTAGCTGAACATTGTAGACCTTCCTGGGATCTTACTTTCAAACTCTAAGAATGTGGCACCTTCAACAACTCAAGATTTTTATGAATTTTACCAATTGTATGTGCCATGTTCTCCTTCATCCTACATATGTACGCGCCCTAATCCGCAACAACCCACGTGAAACTCAAAATATAGGTTTTTTTTTCAGTAGATCTGCAACTCCAAAACTTTTGTCGTCAACCCTACTTTGTTGTCTCAGACTTGCATAACTTCATATGTATCAAGGAGTATGTGTAATATAGTTTTCACAAGTAATAAATATACAATGCACTCATTAGGTTCTAATAGGATACCCTTTCTCTCTTATTTATACTCTTTAAGTATTTTCTTCAAGGGGTTACCTTCTAACTAACTTTACCCAACTTCCTTCTTTTAGGGATAACCCATTTCTAACCACTTTCCCACTTACAACCACTTTATCCACAAATAGTAATTTCTCCACCTCTAGTTGCAACTAATTTAGTTTTAGTTATTTTCTTAATTAAACCACTTAACCCATGATTAACTCCTAGTTTCACCCACTAGACTAGTCAACTTATTCTAGAATCTTATAGAATAATTTGACTTCTTTGACCTTCTAGGGGCTTCTAGAAAACTCGTGAGGGTTCTCTAACTTCACAAGACCATAACTCTCTAACCATGATGAGTTATGTGGCGTTCTACATATCACTGGAAACAACATGAAATGTACTATCCATCTAGAATATTATTACCTAAAAATGTACTAATATTCATACCTTTATACCTCAAACCAAATAGAGTCCCTTAACCATACTGTCGGGGCTACCGAAATTTTCTACCAGAGTTGCTTCAAGGGTTGAAATCAATGAAAACCAACCCAATTAATAAAAAAATATCCCCCTTTGGAATTGATGGAAACAATTTGATGCAACATTGAAGTATCTTCTCCCCATGTGACCATTGCTCCCCCTGTAATCGTGCTTATATGCTCTCGCCAAACATCAAACTCTCTCTCAATGCTTCTAAATAATCTCCCCACATTTGAAATCAATGGAAAAGGTAACTTCCCATCAGGGATGCTCCCTCTAATTGAACTATCCCTGGGGATGATCCCCTTGACTGAACTCTCCCCAAACTAAACTATCATCTTTATGTTTCTTCCTCGTTTAAATCTAAGAAATGTAAGATAATAATTAAAAATAATTAATTTTGGAGTAGAAATTACTCTGAGTCTTTGTCGAAGATACTCCAAATATTCCCTTGGAAGATGTTTTGTAAAGATATCTGCAACCTATTCTTTTTTTCCCACATATTCAACCCTGATGTTCTTCTCTGCAACCTGTTCTCATAGAAAGTGAAACTTGATCGGATGGTGATTCACCTTGGGGTGCATCACTAGATTCTTTGAGATACTGATGGTGCTAGTGTTGTCACAAAATATTAGAATGGGCTCATCATACTCAATATGTTTATCTTTAAATGTTTGTTTGATCCATAGAATCTGTGTACGACATGTTGTTGCCACAATATACTCTACTTCAGCTATATACAATGATATTAATGATTGTTTCTTTCTTTTCCAAGATACAAAACACTCACCCAAGTAGAATGTTGCTCCACCTGTACTTCTTGGATCATCATTGCAACCTGCCCAATCTGCATCTGTGTAGGCAATAAGTGATAGATTCTTTCCTTTTTGATACTACAATCCAAACTCTTTTGTTCCCTTGAGATATCTAAATATCATGTTTACTACTAGAGCATGTGATTCCTTCAGCGCTACCTAAAATCATGCCACATGTACAACTTCCTACATCACATCTCATCTAGAAGTTGTCACATAAAGTAAGTTGCCAATAATTGACCTATAATTCCTTTGATTTTTAGCCTTTCAATCATCATCTTTACTTCACTTGAAACTAGTTTTCATAGGAGTATTGTCTGGTTTGCAATCTTTCCTACCAAACCTCTTCAACATGTCTCTAATATACTTGGTTTGAGAGATGAAAATGCCTTGGTTTCTTTGAGATATCTAAATACCAAAGAAGAAAGATAATTCTCCAAGTAATGACATCTCAAACTCATCCTGCATATCCTTTGCAAATTTATGGCTCATCCTATCATCATCACTAGCAAAGATAATATCGTCAACATAAAGTTCAATTAAAACAATACTATCTTGATTTACCGTGATGTAGAGGTCGTTATATGCATTTGCTTTTCTAAAATCTTGTTTTTGTAAGTATCTATCCCGTCTAAAATACCATGCTCTAAAGGCCCGTTTGAGACCATACATGGCCTTCTTCAACCTGCAAACATAATTTTCATTCTCTGACAACTGAAATCCTTCTGGTTTCTCAATGTAGACTACTTCCTCTAGTTACCCATTCAGGAAGGTTGATTTTATTGGAGTTACTTCACACACACCTAGGTTTTCTTTTTCCTAAGGTTTTTCCTTGTTTACTAGTCATACTTAGTCATTGTCTAGTATCCTATATTTTAGGGGATAATATTCCACCTGGAGAATATTCTCTTTCAGTTGACACTTCAGTTTGATTAATTGAGTTGAGTTTAGATGTTGCATTGGTTTTGTCACCATGCAACATTGGGATCATCACCATGATAATTCGACCTTGCCTTGGTATCATCACCATAATGGTGCATTAGCCTTGATTCCATGAGTTAAATCCTCCCAATGAAACCTGGAAAACCTTGGAAGGGATATTTGGAAAATAGGATGATATGAGGGGACACATGTTAGAGGTGGAGCTGCTCACATTGGATCCAAAAAGCTTCAACAATATCCAATATTTCTTTACAAAATTCCAGGATTTACTGTCACAACTCAAATCCTGTGGGGTTGATAAATTGACGGAGGAGAAACAAATGGTTCTCGCCATTCTCTCCAAGATTGGTCTTGAATTTTCTGTATTTGTATCCACATTCCATACTATTAGATTTGCCTCTGGAGCCACCTGGAAGATTCCTTCTCTTGAGTACTTTATTGAATCTCTGACATAAGAGAAAACCAAGCTCATCAACATGTGAACAATCAAAGGCCCAAGGGCACATGTACTCATTGTGCATGATGGCAACCAAAAATAGCATAAATATAAATATAAAGATAAACAGAAAGCTCTTGTACATTCGAAGAAGGAAGGGTACACAAAACCCTTCACCGATGCCTCTGGATCCAAAGGAGAAAAGGGAAGAAAAGGAGAGAAATCCACATATTGTCACAAAGTATTCCATTCAGAATCCACATGCATGCAAAAACAAATAGATCTGATGTCTCAAATATTTCAACAAAACAACCTTGGAGATCGCATCCCCAAGGGTGCCAAGAAGAAGAAGCCAAAAGATCCAAATTCCAAGAAAGGAAATTCTAGCCATGCATTGATTGCAATCAACTCCTCTCCCGATGCTTGGATCATAGATTTACGAGCATCACATCACATGGTTGCCTCAAAAGCAGTCTATTCTTCATTAGATGCATGAAAACGTCCTCTTGTTCTGATGGGGGACAACTCTTCTGTCAAAGTCATCAACAAAGGAAGGATTGAACTCACCAATGGAAGCTTCAACCTGATTCTTATTTATTATTTACTGGAAGCTTCAACATTTTCTGAATTCATTGAACCTGATTCTTCTTTACTACTTACTCTGTTAATCCCTAATATTGTCTCATTACCCCTTAATTAGGGCATATTATATTAGTAATGTTATTTTATTTATGTCGGCTTTAGGCCATTAGTTGTAATTATACCTCCTAGTCTCCTATATATACCAAGGAGACATTTTCATTTTGAATCATCTTGTACTTGAACATTTAAGTGGGGTAAAAGGAGGTTGCCCCCTCGAAGAGGCTTATTATGCGAAATTATCCCTTTTTCAAGGCGTTGATTACTTTTTCTAAGGTTTTTCTATGCTATATTGATATTTTGTACTTAACATATGGTATCAGAGCTCAAGGTCTTGGGGTTTCGCTGCTACATCTGAGACACCTTGGAATTTTCGCTATAACTTTTTTTCTACAATGTTTCAGAAGGAATGGCTTGGAGGATATTCAGTAGACAAATCAAGGTACGTTGGTTTCAGAATTAATCTCCTTACGTTGGTTTCAAAATTCATCTCCTTAGGCCTTATACTTTCGGAGATACAACCCGTACAAGATAGGGTTCTAGAATCATCTTGAACTGAGTCATTGCGGAATTTTCTCTATCAAAACTTCTCTGTAATGTTTCAGACCTTGAACGTTGGAGGCTATTTACAAAAATTAATGAAGTAGCTATGGTAAAAATTTCAGCTTCTGGGTCATCTTAAATTTGTATATACACCCTGTGTAAGATAGGGTATCTGACTAGTCCTATTGACTAGTCTCAAGAAGGTGTTCCAGGTAAAAAAATC
Source organism: Picea engelmannii (assembly GCA_009831015.1). NCBI lineage: Eukaryota > Viridiplantae > Streptophyta > Pinopsida > Pinales > Pinaceae > Picea > Picea engelmannii. The sequence goes on along the minus strand of ML784244.1, from coordinate 472,613 downwards.
ATAACTTCTTCCTAGAGTATCCAAATTGAGTGGGACAGGTTTCATTGGATCGTGGACAGTTTATAGTATTTTTGGTGCGAGTTTCATAATTTTATATCAATTATCTTGTGTGGGGCACGCTATACAAGTGAGATCTCCTAGAAAGGAAAAAAATAAACAAGTTGTGGGGAAGTTACCGTAAATTCCACTTGGCACATCCAATTTTGATTAGACCTGTCGCATTGAAGAGAAGAAATATCAGATAACTACATAAAATAAAGTTTCATACCCAGAAGGGCTGAAACTTGGGAGATACAACAGAAGAAATATTGTCTAGCAGAACCACCTCAAAATAAGGTTCAAAAGTGATACTTGGCCAACATGGCACCAAAAAAGGGAACTTCTACACCAAATAAGCCTCCAAAAAATCCTACTTGGACTCTTGATGAAGGTGAAGAAATGCGTATGGACATAAATGAACTACAAAAGAATATGGATTCAACGGAAGCTAAGTTGGATACTAAGATGGATTCAATGGAAGCTAAGTGGGATACTAAGATGGATGGTTTAAAACGGGAGATCATGGAAGTATTGAAAAATTTTGTAACAGAGAAGACCCCTGAAAGTGAAAATGCATCCCATGAAATTCGTGATGAGGACACAAGGAAGGTGAATCAAGAATGGAGAAACTCCAACTTTGGTTTGAAGACTGGCGTTGATTACTTTTTCTAAGGTTTTTCTATTCTATATTGATATTTTGTACTTAACATATGGTATCAGAGCTCAAGGTCTTGGGGTTTCGCTGCAACAACTGAGACACCTTGGAATTTTCGCTATAACTTTTTTTCTACAATGTTTCAGAAGGAATGGCTTGGAGGATATTCAATAAACGAATCAAGGTAGGTTGGTTTCAAAATGAATCTCCTTACGTTGGTTTCAAAATTCATCTCCTTAGGCCTTATACTTTCGAAGATACAACCCGTACAAGATAGGGTTCTAGAATCATCTTGAACTGAGTCATTGCAGAATTTTCGCTATCAAAACTTCTCTGTAACATTTCATATCCTGAACATCAGAGGCTATTTACAAAAATTAGTGAAGTAGCTGTGGTAAAAAGTTCCGCTTCTGGGTCATCTTAAATTTGTATATACACCCTGTGTAAGATAGGGTATCTGACTAGTCCTATTGACTAGTCTCAAGAAGGTGTTCTAGGTAAAACAATCATAACTTCCTCCTAGAGTATCCAAATTGAGTGGGATAGGTTTCATTGGATCGTGGACAGTTTATAGTATTTTTGGTGCGAGTTTCATAATTTTATATCAATTATCTTGTGTGGGGCATGCTATACAAGTGAGATCTCCTAGAATGGAAAAAAATAAATAAGTTGTGGGGAAGTTACCGTAAATTCCACTTGGCACATCCAATTTTGATTAGACCTGTCACATTGAAGAGAAGAAATATCAGATAACTACATAAAATAAAGTTTCATACCTAGAAGGGCTGAAACTTGGGAGATACAACAGAAGAAATATTGTCTAGCAGAACCACCTCAAAATAAGGTTCAAAAGTGATACTTGGCCAACATGGCACCAAAAAAGGGAACTTCTACACCAAATAAGCCTCCAGAAAATCCTACTTGGACTCTTGGTGAAGGTGAAGAAATGCGTATGAACATAAATGAACTACAAAATAATATGGATTCAACGGAAGCTAAGTTGGACACTAATATGGATTCAATGGAAGCTAAGTTGGATACTAAGATGGATGGTTTAAAATGGGAAATCATGGAAGTATTGAAAAATTTTGTAACAGAGAAGACCCTGCAAGTGAAAATGCATCCCATGAAATTCATGATGAGGACACAAGGAAGGTGAATCAAGAATGGATAAACTCCAACTTTGGTTTGAAGATTGGTGTCGATTGCGTTTTCTAAGGTTTTTCTATGCTATATTGATATTTTGTACTTAACATATGGTATCAGAGCTCAAGGTCTTGGGGTTTCGCTGCTACATCTTTGACACCTTGGAATTTTCGCTATAACTTTTTTTCTACAATGTTTCAGAAGGAATGGCTTGGAGGATATTCAGTAGACGAATCAGGGTACGTTGGTTTCAAAATTAATCTCCTTGCATTGGTTTCAAAATTCATCTCCTTAGGCCTTATACTTTCGGAGATACAACCCGTACAAGATAGGGTTCTAGAATCATCTTGAACTGAGTCATTGCGGAATTTTCGCTATCAAAACTTCTCTGTAATGTTTCAAACCCTGAACGTCGGAGGCTATTTACAAAAATTAGTGAAGTAGATGTGGTAAAAAGTTCAGCTTCTGGGTCATCTTAAATTTGTATATACACCCTATGTAAGATAGGGTATCTGACTAGTCCTATTGACTAGTCTCAAGAAGGTGTTCCAGGTAAAACAATCATAACTTCTTCCTACAGTATCCAAATTGAGTGGGACAGGTTTCATTGGATCGTGGACAGTTTATAGTATTTTTGGTGCGAGTTTCATAATTTTATATCAATTATCTTGTGTGGGGCACGCTATACAAGTGAGATCTCCTAGAAAGAAAAAAAATAAACAAGTTGTGGGAAAGTTACTGTAAATTCCACTTGGCACATCCAATTTTGATTAGACCTGTCGCATTGAAGAGAAGAAATATTAGATAACTACATAAAATAAAGTTTCATACCCAGAAGGGCTGAAACTTGGGAGATACAACAGAAGAAATATTGTCTAGTAGAACCACCTCAAAATAAGGTTCAAAAGTGATGCTTGGCCAACATGGCACCAAAAAAGGGAACTTCTACACCAAATAAGCCTCCAGAAAATCCTACTTGGACTCTTGATGAAGGTGAAGAAATGCGTATGGACATAAATGAACTACAAAAGAATATGGATTCAATGGAAGCTAAGTTGGATACTAAGATGGATTCAATGGAAGCTAAGTTGGATACTAAGATGGATGGTTTAAAACGGGACATCATGGAAGTATTGAAAAATTTTGTAACAGAGAAGACCCCTGAAGGTGAAAATGCATCCCATGAAATTCTTGATGAGGACAGAAGGAAGGTGAATCAAGAATGGAGAAACTCCAACTTTTGTTTGAAGACCAACCATGTTCCTAAGATTGATATGAGGAAGTTTGATGGCAAGGACCCAATCACATGGATACTTCAGATGGAGCAATTCTTTGATCTTCATAATGTGCCACATACACAAAAAGTACAAATTGCTTCTCTATATTTAGAACCTAATCAATTTGTATGGTATTGATGGCTTTGTTATCGCAAATCACTCATCACTTGGAAAATTTTCATGGAAGAAATGATAGCACACTATGCAGATACAAGGAGCAATACCTTCTTTAGCCAATTGATAAATCTCAAGAAAAAGGGTTCAGTTACCGAGCACATTGAGAACTTCCAAAGATTGAATATAAAGGTAACCGATATTCCAAATGAGAACTTGATTGATGTATTCATAGGAACTTTAAAGGATAACATTCAACATGAGGTTCGCCTTTGAGAATCCAAATCATTGGAGAATGCATTTAAGGTGGCAAGAAATGTTGAAAGTAAAAATATAGCTATGGCTACTAGAAGGACCAATCCTAACATCTATAGAGAGAACAATGTTGCTTCTTCTAAAACACCTCAACCTACAAGGTTGACACCTCAACAATTGGAGGAAAGAAAAGAAAAAAATTTATTATTTAATTGTGACAACAAGTACAGTAAGGGACATAAGTGTAGTGAGAAGAAATTATTCTACATAGATTGTGAAGAGGAAGAAGAACAAGAACAAGAACCATCTCAAGATGAAAACGTAGAAGGAATTTAATCTAAAGAGTTGACTCCCATGATATTGTGTAATGCATTGGCTGGAATTAGCACTCCTCAAACCCTCAAGATCAAAGGATACATCAAAAAGAAAAAGGTAATAGTCCTAATTTATTCTATTAGTACTCATAATTTCATTCACTATAAATTAGCGAAAGATCTCAATTGCTTTATATATTTAGTGTCAAAGTTTCAAGTAATGATTGCATATGGAGGAACTATCAATTGCTCAGGAAAATGCAATAAGATCAATCTTACTATGGGGGAATATGTAATGAATATTCCAATGATTTCTATACCCATGGGTGGTGCAGATGGTGTACTAGGAATCCAATGGTTACAATCATTAGGAACAGTGGCTTTTAATTTTCAATAACTTTTCATGAAATTTTCATTGGAAGGAAAATAAATTGAGTTAAGAGGTATCACAGGCAAACCCGGTAAGGTGATAAGCTCTAACGGCATGACAAAATTATTGAAAAAGGGGCATCAAGGCCTTATTGCACAACTATGCTCACGAGATGTTCAAACATCTAAGCCATCTATTCCTCAAGATCTCCAAAGGATCATTGATAAGCATTCCAAAGTATTTGAAGATATTCCCAAAGGTATTCCACCCACTCAAAATCATGATCATGAAATTCACCTAATTCCTAGAAGTGTTCCTACTAACATCAGGCCATACAGGTACCCTTATGCCTAGAAGAGTGAAATTGAGCGCATGGTTGAAGAAATGTTAGAGGCTGGCATTATTATACCTAGCCAAATTTCTTACTCTACACTAGTGGTAATGGTATTCAAGAAAGATAACTCATGGCGTATGTGTCCAGATTATAGAGAGCTCAACAAGATCACTATTAAAGATAAGTTTCCCATTCCCGTCATTGATGAACTGTTAGATGAACTACATGGAGTAATCTATTTCACAAAATTGGATCTTCGTTCAGGGTATCATTAGATTAGAATGAAAGAAGAAGATATCCCAAAAACAACATTCCGAACTCATGAAGGCCATTATGAATTTTTGGTCATGCCTTTTGGCCTTACAAATGCACCTTCCACATTCCAAGGGTTGATGAATTTCATTTTCAATCCCTTCCTTCGATTTTTTTTTTATAATTTTTTGATGATATACTACTCTAGAGAAAGTCTTGGGAGGATCATGTGCGACATGTTGACAAGGTGCTACAACTTAAAGGAGCAACAACTATATGCCAAACCATCCAAATGTTTCTTTGGAGTAAAGGAGGTAGAGTATTTGGGTCATATTGTATCTCATGAAGGTATCAAGGTAGACCCTAACAAGATTAAGGCCATGATGGACTGGCCGATTCCCAAAACATTAAATAATCTTAGAGGACTTTTGGGTTTGACAAGTTACTACCGCAAGTTTGTTCAGAACTATGGAAGAATAGCAACACCTTTAATGACACTAACTAAGAAAGATGCATTTTCATGGACTCCAAAGGAAACTAAAGCTTTTGAACAAATTAAAGAGGTGATGTGTAAAGCTCCTATCTTGACCACCCTAGACTTAACAAAAACCTTTATTGTGGAATGTGATGCCTCGAGAAATGGAATTGGTGTTGTCCTAATGCAAGAAGGAAGGCCCCTGGATTTTGAAAGTAGACCACTCAAGGGAAAGGACTTACAAAAACCCATTTATTAAAAGGAAATGATGTCAATACTACATGCATTGAAGAAATGGGATCCTTACCTAATAGGTAGGCACTTCAAGGTCAAAACAGATCATGATAGTCTTACATACTTCTTGGAACAAAGACTATCTTCAGAAGAACAACAAAAATGGGTAACCAAGATATTGGGTTATGATTTTGAAATCGTCTATAAAA
>ML784244.1:442903-466576 GCA_009831015.1 Picea engelmannii | reverse complement strand
ACACTTCCTTTCATACTGCAACAAAAATGACACCATTTATGGAACTTTATGGATACCACCCTCCTTCCATCACTTCTTCTCTAAAAGAAAAATCTAAGGTTCAAGTAGTGGAAGATCACATCGAGAATCAACAACAAGTTCTCAAAATCTCAAAGGACAACCTGACCATGGCACATAATCGCATGAAATAACAAGTAGATCAACATCATAGTGAAAGAAGTTTTGAAGTAGGGGATTGGGTGTTTTTAAGACTGCAACCATACAAACAGATGTCCCTCAAGCAAGCCAAGAAGGATAATAAATTATCACCAAAGTACGATGTCCCTTACAAGGTGTTGCAAAAGATTGGTACTATGGCATACAAATTGGAGCTACCTGCATCTTCACGAGTACACCCAATTTTCCATGTTTCATGCTTAAAGAAGGTTATAGGTGAAAAGATCCCAATTCAAACTATATTGCCAGAACTTGATGAGGAAGGAAAAATCATATTGGAGCCTCAATCCATCACTGACACAAGAATTCGCCAGCTGAGGAATAGATCCATTTTAGAGTATCTCATTAAATGGAGGAAACTACCGGTTGAAGATTCCACTTGGGAAGATGAGTCTTTTATACAAAAGCATCCAGAGTTACTCAAGTGTTTCGGAAAACACTTGTCTCAAGAGGAGGGGCATGTTAAGCCCTAATATTGGCTCATTACCCCTTAATTGGGGCATATTATATTAGTAATGTTATTTTATTTATGTTGGCTTTAGTCCATTAGTTGTAATTATACCTCCTAGTCTCCTATATATATCAAGGAGACATTTTCATTTTGAATCAACTTTTACTTGAACATTTAAGTGGGGTAGAAGGAGGTTTCCCCCTCGAAGAGGCTTATTATCTGAACTTATCTTTTTTTCAAGGCGTTGAGTACTTTTTCTGAGGTTTTTCTATGCTATATTGATATTTGGTTCTTAACATACTCATTATGATGAAATTAGTAGGATATGGCACGAAAGGTTTGGACATTTGAATTTCAGATACATGCAACAACCTAGAAAGAACATATTAGTTGATGGTCTATGAGAAATCCATTTCTCCAAGGGAGTGTGTGAGGGATGTGTTCTTGGAAAACACCCTCAAGAGAAATTCGACAAGGGAAAGTCTCAGAGGGCTTCCGCACCTTTATATCTGATCCACACTAACCTTATGGTTCCTTTTCCACATCCATCCATCAACAAAATCAGGTTTGTTCTCATTTTTGTTGATGATTTCTCACGTTTTACATGGATCTACCTTCTTAGGAAAAAATATAAGGTCTTTCAACACCTCAAAGATTTCAAAGCCTTGGTTGAGACACAGTCCGAAAAGAAGATCAAATTTCTTCAAAATGATAATGGGGGAGAGTATGTAAATCATGAGATCCATCATCTTTGCCATGAGGCAGGGATTTAGTTGCAACACACAGTTCCCTATACTCTGTAACAAAACAGAGTTGCTGAGTGGAAAAACAGATCTCTAAAGGAGATGGCATCTTGCATGTTGCATGCAAAGTCAATACAACAAAGACTATAGGAAAAAGCACCTAATTGTGGAACATACATCGAAAACAAATCTCCTCATAGATCTGTCAAGGATAATACCCCCTACGAGGCTTGGAGCGGCCTCAAACCGTAAGTGACCCACTTTCTCATTTTTGGTTCACGTGCATGGGCCTGAATTCCCTCTATAAAGAGGAAGGCACTTGATCCATAGAGAAATGAGTGCATTTTTGTTGGATACCCCAGCAATGTGAAGGGATATCGGATTATTGATCTTTCCTCGAACTGGCTCATCATTGAGCGTAGTGTCCAATTCGAGGAAAGTGTCTTGCATGTACCTCGACAATCACATGCAGACACCTTCACTCTTCCACCTGTATGAGATGATGAGCATGGACATGTTGACTCTTCTTCAGATGAGACTTATGATTTATAGGAATCAGCTAATTCAGATTCAGATTCAATACAGTAAGATGCAGAGTAGAGCATCCAACTGTAGTTACAGAGCCAAAGTGGAGGCCCAAGTGGGCACAGACTAGTCTTCAGACTGCAGGGGATCTCGTTGGTGATCCAACCGATACTAGGAGGACTCAATTTGATTTCGAGGAGCCTCATGTTACACTCACTGCCATTGAACCATTTCCCTCTAGGCATCTTTTCTTGGTTCAATCTTCAGATCCACATTCTTATGGTGAGGCTATTGGAAATCCCTTTTGGGAATCCGCCATGTAGGAGGAGTAAAAATCCCTCCTTGAGAACCAGACTTGGGATTTGGTTCCCCTTCCTTTTGGGAGGAAACTTGACAGATGAAAATGGGTCTACAGGACCGAGGGAGCAATGGATGGACATATCAACAGATACAAAGTCAGGCTTGTTGCCAAAGGCTTTCAACAGGTTCATGGTATTGACGATGATGAGAGCTTTGCTCCAGTAGAGAAGATGGATTCCATAGGATTGGCACTTGCCATTGTGGCAGCCAAGGGATGGGAAGTCCATCATATGGAAATGAAGAATACATTTCTTCAAGGTGATCTTTCTGAGGATATCTACATGGAGCAGCCCCAGGGATTTATGCAGGACTCATCTTTGGTTTGTTGACTGAAGAAGTCACTTTATGGCCTCAAGCAGGCTCTGAGGGAATGGTATGCCAAGATGGATTCCTACCTATTCTCACAAAACTTTGTACATTGTAAATTAGACCTGAATGTCTACATGCTCAGGACGATTGATTCACTTCTACTTTTAGTTTTGTATGTTCATGATTTGTTGATCACCGAGTGCTCAACTTCAGCGATTGTTGTAGTCAAGATGATTCTAAATGACATGTTTTTGATGATGGAGACAGGTCCACTACACTTCTTCATTGGACTTGACATCAGTCGGGATGCATCAGGCATCAAATTGTCTCAGGCCAAGTATGCAAGAGATCTCCTTGAGAGATTTCACATGACAGACTGCAAGTCCGCTCCGAATCCTTTCCTATCAGGAGTCAAACTTGAGGATGGCAGGGAGACTGCATTGGTTGATAGCACACAGTACAAACATCTAGTGGGGATTCTTTTGTATCCCACACACTCCATACGAGACCTCTCATATGTTGTTTCCATAGTTTCTAGGTTCATGCAGGAGCCACATGAGCTACATTGGAAGGATGCAAAGTGTATCCTTCAATACGTACAGGGAACCATCACCTTTGGGATTCATTATGCAATAGACTTTACATTAGATCTCATTGTTTTTACTGATTCTGACTAGGCTGGAGATAGCACTAATTACTCACTTAGTCTTGGTTTTGGGCCAATTTGTTGGTCGAGAAAGAAGCAAGCTTCCATTGCTCTATATTTAGTTGAGGCAAAGTACATAAGGGTATTTAAGATAACCATTCAATCTATGTGGCTACAAAATTTTCTCACTGAGTTGGGCATTCAGTTTCATCAGTTGATCGTCATCTAGTGTGACAACCAGAGAACTCTAAGGTTCTGTAGAGCTCTAGTTCATAGGCAGCGGATGAAGCACATCGAGATACAAATGCACTACATCCGGGAAATAATACATGAGGGGATCATTCACATAGAGTTCTATCCTTCAACAGAACAGATGACAGACATATTCACCAAGACCTTCACTGAGCAGAAGTTCCACTCTCTTCGAAATTATCTTGGATTGAAGGACACAGTTGCCTAGCAACTATAGTTCTTCTTTTTACATACATTGTACCTTGAGGGGGGGGGGGTTCCCCATGAGGTTTCCCCTCTGTCCTCACTTTATTTTCAGTGTATCTTTTGTATTTGGGTACCTAACATGGCCTCGTTTCCAGGACCCATTCTTTATTTTCACCATAGTGATGTTCAGGGGGGGTGTTGGAGTTACTTCACACACACCTAGGATTTATTTTTCCTAAGATTTTTCCTTGTTCACTAGTCATACGTAGTCATTATCTAGTCTCCTATATTTTAGGGGAGAATATTCCACCTGAAAAATATTCTCTTTCACTTGACACTTAAGTTTGACAAGTTGAGTTGACTTTAGATGTTGCATTGGTTTTGTCACCATGCAACATTGGGATCATCACCATGATAATTCATAATTTCCTTGGTATCATCACCAGAGTGGCACATTAGCCTTGATTCCCTGTGTTAACTCCTCACTACTCTATGTTCAGTCAATTAATTGAGGACTAGTTGACTAGTTAACTCAAGTAGGTGGCAGTTCACTCCCGTAACTGCCTAAGAGACTAGACTAGGTGGAAGTTCACTCCCATAACTGTTGGTGTGTGTCCAGATCACTCTATACCACCACTATGATGCATTGGTTCACATCCAGGGCACACTCATTGAGTTATACAGAGTATATCATGTGTAAACTATTCATTATTCATAATGGTTAATGATAATTATTTCATTCTTTCTCTCCTTCTTCTTTCTCCGATTCTCTCCGCAAATGTGTGTATCATTGTCTAGCTAGATCTATTATGTGCAGGTTCAATAATTTTATAGATTTCACGTCCATCTGATACACTTTAATATTCTTGGAGCACACATAAGCTAACATCAATTCAATTTCTTCCATTCTAGAAACTGGGGAAAATGTCTCTTCAAAGTCGACACCTTCAACCTGAGAATATCTTTTACATACCAATATTGTTTTATTCCTGGTAACATGTCCACCTTCATTCAATTTATTTATGAAGATGCACTCTGTACCAATCACATTATTATTCCTTGGCCTTGGAACTAGTTCCCAAGTGTCGTTATTCTCTATCTGATCTAATTCTTCATTCATGGATTTAATCCAAAATTCATCCATGTTATCTTCTTCAAAACTTCTTGAATCAATTGTCAACAATAGTGCTAGGTGCTGTTGTTCTGGTGAACTAATTTTTCTTCCAGTTTCAACTCCTGTATATTTATTTCCAATGATATGATCTGATTGATGTTTCTTTTGTACTCTATTGTTAGGTGTCTTTGGAGGTACTTGAAGATATTGTTGTTCTTTCTCTGCATCTTCTGAATAATCTTCCTCATCTTTCTCTTCTGCTACTTCTTCTTTTTGAACCTGTTCCAAATAATCATAGTCTTCATATTTTATTTTTCTTCTGCCTGTCTCATCAATTCTCACACTAATTCTTTCCACTATTTTTTCGAGCCTTAGGTTGAAGAATTTTTATGCTTTCCTTGTGCTTGAGTACCCAACAATTATACCTTTGTCAACACAAGAATCAAACTTTCTTGTGTTTCTATCTTCTGTTTTAATATAACATTTGCTTCCAAAAACTTTGAAGTTCTTCACATTGGTTGGTCTTCCTTTCCATAGCTCATAAGGAGTTTTATCACTATTGTTTCTAAGAAATACTTTGTTTTGAATAGGAACAATGTTATCCATTGCTTGTTCTCAATCTATATATGTCAACTTGGAATCCATTAGCATAGTACGATCCATTTCATGTATTGTCATGTTCTTCCTTTCGATAACTCCATTTTGTTTTGGTTCTTTATCCCTTGTTTACTATAAAAGTCCATAAATTCCTTGGAAGTAAACTCTCCCCCATTATTCGATATCAAACATTTTATTTTCGGATATATTTCATTTTCAACCATTTCCTTGTATATTTTGAAGTTCTCAAATGCCTCTGACGTCCTCCTGAGAAAACAAACTGCAATTATTCTTGTATAATCATCAATTAATAGCATAAAATATTGTTCACCTTTTAAACCCTTTTTTCTAGTTGGTCCAACTAGATACATATTCACAATTTCCAGGGGTCTTGTTGTACATTATTCCTTTGATTTGAAATTGGTTTTTGTTTTCTTTCCTTGTTGAAAATGATTGCATAATGTGCTTGTTGGCCTCACGATCTAGGGAATTTATCTAATTGCTTCCTTTCTACTAACCTTGGCAAGATTATTGAAATTAATGTGACCCATTAGTCTGTGTCATAACCAACCTTCATCTTCCTTTCCTAAACAACACTTTTGTTTTCAAATTTCACTTAGCACGTATATGCTGCTTGAAGTTCTCATAGTTGTTTCCACCACTCTGCGTGAACCTGCTTTTCTTATTTCACATTTCTAAGAATCAAACACAAGTTTGTTCCCTTGATCACACATTTGACTAACACTCAGAAGATTATGTTTCATATCTTCCACTAGTAGAGTATTTTCTTCCTTGGCATCTTTACTTCCAATATTGATTGTACCCCTTCCAATGATTTTGCTTGAGTTGTCATTTCCAAAAGAGACTGAGCCATCTCTTTCCTCTCTCAAGGTTAGAAGCCTCTCCTTATCACATATCATGTGCTTTGAACAAACATTGTCAACATACCAACCATGTTTCTTTTGTTGATCTTGTAGAACAAGGGTGAATTCTTCATTGTTATACTCATTCTGATTTCTTATCCATTGTCTTTGAGGTTCTTGTCTATAACTGTTGTTATTTTGTTGTTGTTCTCTTGGAGGGACTATCATTCTACAATATTTGGATATGTTTCCAAACTTGTTACACTTGTAGCATTCCACTTCAGTACTGAAGGATTCAAACTTGTTGTAGCTTCTTCTCTATGTTTCAATACACCTTCTTTGATAAACATTTTGTGCATGACTTTCATATTTTTTTTATGCTATTTTCTATGCAATTTATAGCCTTATGTCCAAAATTGTGACATGAATAACATAAACCGAACAACATAGGTTGATACCTGGGAGTTGAATTTCTTCTGAACCCATCTTCTTCTTAGGATCCTTTTCATTCCAACTTCTTTTGATTATGGAATATGAATCTTCTAGATGGTGGAACATCTTTGTGATAAAAAATGTTGTCTTATTCCTTCTTAGGAGATCCTCTGATTATCTCTGCGTAGATTCTTGATTTTTTCTCTTCATATGTAGTTTTGGAGTTTGAGCCTTTTTCTATCTGATTGTATCCTATGCCAAACTTGTCATGATGTGGTCTCTCACTGTTGATAATGTTATCCAAAACATTAGATATATGCTACATGTTTTTCTTTTGAAGGTATTTTCTCAATGTGACAATCTCTGCTTCCAATCCTCCAATGACCTTGTCTTTTTCTTCTGACCATTCTTTGAGTTTTTATTCAATTTTGTTTTCTTCTTCAATTTATATTTTTAACTTAGAGACTATCTTCTCTAGTTCTTCGAAGTTGGAATTTTTTGTTTCCTCTTTTATTTTTAGTTCTTCCTGTAGTGGCTTGTTTTTCTTTTTTTCCCTTTATATAACATCTATGGCACTCAAAAAATCTTCTATGTAGTCAACTTCTTCCTCTTCATACTCTTCTTCGGTGTCTTCTTTATTGGAGTATTCTACTACCATGAATGGAACTCTTTATGTCTCACATTCACTAACTTCATATTCGTCTGATGAGGAGTTGTCTTCTTTGATGCAGAAGATTTTATTAAAGACTTTATTTTTTGTTATTTTTCCTTTGTATATTTGTTTTCTATTTGAATCATCTTCTTTATTTCTTTTCTTTTTCTTATGAGGACATTTGTTAGAAAAAAGACCAATACCATCACAATTAAAAAAAAATCAATGGAATCTTACCTTTATATTTGTCGTCAGTTCCCTTTTTCAATCTTTTGACGAAGTTGCTACTTCTTCATCGTCTTATGAGATGTCACTGTTGCTTCTATTTGACTTTGTATTTTTATTTCCATTTTTCTTTGACTTCTTGGATGCTTTGAATGTTGCTTCTTTTGTAACTGGATTCTCCTATTTGGTTCCCATTTCATGGGTTCTGAATACACCATGTAGCGCACCCATGCTTATCAAATCCATATATGTTCTTTTTTCTAATGATGAGAATTTAGGATCAAATCTCATTGGGAGAGATATTAGCACCTTTTGAACAATTATATATTCATCATATTCTTCTCCCAATCCTCTAATTGCATTCACTGTTTCATCAAATCGTAATAATTACGCTGAAATATTTTCATCTTCCTTCATCTTTAGCTTCTCAAATTGACCTCTATAGGTTTGAAGTTTTGTTGCCTTGCCTTTTGTGTCTTCTTCATAAATATTCTGAAGTTTGTCCCAGATCTTCTTTGCAAAGATGCAATGCACAACTTTGACATATATCGAATCACCAAGACCATTCATGATATCATTTTGGCTTTTGAATCATTTTGACTGAGTTTCCTTCCATTATCATTTGTTGGAGGAACGACAGGTTCTTTATATCCATCTAGTAATGATTGCCAAACCTCAAATCCTTGTGCTTGTAGATATCTTTTCATCCTTACACTCGAGAATGCATGGTTTTTTCCATCAAATTGTGGTATTTTATTTATATATATATATATATATATATATATATATATATATATATATATATATATATATATATATATTGTTTCTCTCCATCATCTACCTTCCAGTGGTTAAATTGATTCCTGAAGGAACCTGCTCTAATACCAATTGTTCGATTACTGAGAGAGGAGGTGAATCAGTAAAAGAGCAATTTCAATTCCTTTGAACCACAATATATAAGTTCTTTTTTTTTGTTTATGATCAATTTACCAATATCATTCAACATGTGCAAAATAAATAACCATGAACAATTAGAAATCACACACATACACAGTACACCGGTATTTTTACGTGAAAACCCAATGTGAGAGAAAACAACGAAATGTTTTTTCTTATATGTGTTTAAGAGCTACATTCATTGAAAGCACCAACTTCCTTTGTTTTCCAGATACAACTAGAAGGAGGCTCCAACCCCATATATTTTTAGGCTATAACATGAGGAAAGCTCCAACTCCCCAATTCTCTAGATCCAACCAAAAGGAGGCTACAAACGAAAGGTGGATATAACCACCTATTATTTCCCTTTCATGTCACCCTGGAATATAAGTGTCAAATAGATGATGAACTTGTACCAACATATGCTTGTAACATGTAACCAACCTGTGCATGTAACCTGTAACCAACCTATACTTGTACTCAGTGAGTACCAACAAAACAAATAGGTATGGGACTTTTTATAGTGTAGCTTGTGTTTGTACATGCCCTTTCTATACCGCAATAGACGTATGTATGCGACCTTTATATACTACAACGTGCGTACACCTTCTAAGAGTTAGGGTTGTTCACCTTTATGAAACTTTGACCCATTGTTGCCTCTATCACATCAACCTTCCACCTCTCACTATGTCCAACCTGTAGTTTTTATCTATGCATTAATATTCACACATATCCTTTAACCAAATGCATCTATGTCTCTATATTCATGTTCCATACATGTGTATATAGTTATGATCAAGTGTAATAACTGTTGATTAAGGTTGGTTATCATTGATGTCAACCCTCGAAGAAAGATCCGTAGCACAAAGGTTTGGGTAATGGACCCAATAGTGTTTGATGTAAATATGACTCATTATTGTTTTTTCATGGTTGATAAGAAGTAAATATNGATATTTCTTGTCATGTCGTTTCTAGTGGTATGTGGAACATCACATAATTCCTCACGGTTAGAGAGTTATGGCCATGAGATGTTGGAGACCCCAGGTTTCGGTAATGGACCCAAGTTTGTTTGATGGGTAATGGTATGAGTTATGATATATTTTCATATAATACTATTCTATATGGATAGTACATGTCATTCCATTTCTGGTGGTATGTATAACGTCACATAACTCTTCACAGTTTGAGAGTTATGGCCTTACGAAGTTGGAGGACCCTCATATGTCATCTAGAAGCCCCAAAAGGTCAAAGTAATCAAAGTGGTTTAAGAGATTTTAAAAGGTAAACAATAAAGTGAAGTGGTGAGTGTATTATAATTCAAACTGAATACAAAATAAATTATTTCAATAATAATTTTGATGGAGAAATTAGAAGTGGACCCAACCCTAAAATAAGGAAAGTGGGGCCAAGTGACCTAGAAGATGTTTTTAAGGTAGCTACTTGGAGAGTATAAATAAGAGGCAAGGCTCTCTCATTTGAATCACACTCGAGCATATTGAATATATATAGGTTTCGAAGGTATACAAATGATATCTAAGCCGAAATTCTGAGGAAAGTGAGGAAAAGAAGGCTGAAATGCAAGGAAGGATAAATTCTTTTGATGGTGCTTTCTAAGGTACGTTATTTTCAGGTCATCTCACCATTTTCGCTGTAACGTTTTTTCTATAATGATTCAGATCCTGAAATTTCTATGAAAGTGAGAAAACATATCCAAGTATCTGTGGTTAAAAATTCATCTTGTGTGTTGTTGTATTTTGGGAGTTACACTCTGTGGAAAATAGGGTTTGTTGTCAGTCCTGTAACTAGTCAAAATCAGGTGTTTCGGGTAAAAACATCATAACTTCTTCATAACAGATCCAAATTCAGTGATACCAAATGTGTTGGTTAGGGTACAGTATATAGTATGTTTTGTAACATTTTCAGATAATTTAATCAAATATTTTATGTGGGGCAGGCTCTACAATGTTGCTCTCTAGAATAAGCCAGAATTCAACAAGGTATGCCATTTTTTCTATAACTCCTTTTCTGAGAGGTTCCAAGTAGTGCCACTTGGAGGAATTGCATAAAACACACTAAAGAACATTGTGTATAAGTTTCATATATTTATACATTACAGGTTCAAAGTTATGATTACTTCAAGTTAGGGTTCTTGACTAATCCAAAACTAGGCATGTGAGACTAAATAAAAGTTTGATGAAAATTGCTAGTCTCTTGTTTTTAAAGTTAAGGAAGGTTTGCAAGAATTTGATCATATACACTAGGTCTATTACAGAGCTACAAATCATATTTGGATGATGAAATTCATGAGGGTTTTTGGTTGAGGTACATGTTGAGTACATGGTTGAGACAAGTAGTTGATGAGTTGACACATACATGAAGTGTATAGTTGAAGATGTTGGTACATATTGATGATTCGTAGTTGATGAGTAGTTGACACATGATTGGAACATACTTGGTACATGGTTGGATGCACTTGTTTATGGTACAGGTTGATTACAAGTTGGTGCATGGTTGATGCACTTGTTTATGGTACAGGTTGATTACAGGTTGATGCATGGTTGATGCATGGTTCAAATTTATTGGTATAGGTTTAGAGAGGTATATCTCACAGTGATAGTGTGACAGTGGTTCCATCATTCTACTTCTACTTCAGGATGGCAAGACGGGGCAAGGACAGTTGGTTGTAGCCATGTTCCGGTTGTAGCTGGAGAACATTGGGGGTTGTAGCCTCCTTCTAGTTGTAGCCAGAGATTTGGGGAGTTGGAGATTCCCTCAGGTTGCAGCCTGAGAAACTAGGGGGTTGGAGCCTCCTTCCAGTTGCAGCTGGAAAACGAAGGAAGTTGGTGCTTCCAATGAATGTAATTCTTCAAGACATATAAGAAAAAGCATTCTGTGGTTTTCTCCCGATTTGTGTTTCCATGTAAAACACTGGTGGACTGTGTATGTGTGTGATTGTTTATTTATTACTGCTCATTATTGGATAGTAATTCTACATTGATATAACATTTGAAGAAAAAGGATTATAATTGTGTTATTACTGATTCACCCCCCCTCTCAATAATCCAACAATAGCCCTCACATGGACTAGACATCAAAACCTCACTGATATACAACTTCACACCATACAAAGAAGTTCAAAACCACTTCACAACCAAAACCCTCAACCATGTACCAATAAATACAAGTTATGTCTAAACACATGAACCAACAAGATGTACCAATGAATAATACCAAGATACAAGTGTTGTATTTCTGTAGATCTAGCTCATACCATAAGTGCCATACAACCAACAACCTCTCTAGGGAAGAATCTCAAAATCCCATAACCATATCTCATGGAGACAATAATATCCAACTATATATAAGAATATGACATACTTTTGAATCTATAGATAGATATGATGTACCTGAACACCATAGACCTTCCTAGGAGCTTGCTTTCAGAATATGAGAACCTAACACCTTCATCAACTCAAACTTTCATGGATTTTCCCAACTGTACACAACTTGTTATCTTTCATCCTACATACATACACACCTTGCTCCACTGCAACCCACGCACAACTAAAAAAATAGTGTTTGTTTCAATAAATCTGCAACAATGAGACTTTCATCGTCAACCCTACTTTGTTCCCTCAGACTTTCATAACTTCAGATGTATAAATGAGTACCTTCAATATACTTTTCAAAAATAATAGATATTCAATGTGCTCATTAGGTTCTAATAGGAGACCCTTGATGTCTTATTTATACTCTCCAAGTAGCTTCCTCAAGGGGTTACCTTCTAACTAACCTTACCCAACATCCTTCTTTTAGGGCTAACCCACTTCTAACCACTTGTCCAATTACAACCACTTTATCTAGAAATAGTAAGTTCCCCACTTCTAGTTGCAACTAATTTATTTTTAATTATTTTCTTAATGAAACCACTTAAACCATAATTAACTCCTAGTTTCACCCACTTGACTAGTCAACTTCTTCTAGGAGCTTCTAGAATAACCCCTTTGACCTTCTAGGGGATTCTAGAAAACTCATAAGGGTTATCCAACTTCATAAGGCTAGAACTCTCTAACTGTGGGGAGTTATGTGACGTTCCACATATCACCAGAAGTGGCATGATATGTACTATCCATATATGATATTACCTGCAAATATAGTGATCTTCATACCTTTATACCTAAAACAAAATTGAGTCCCTTAACCATACTGTTGGGGCTACCAAAATTTTCTACTCGACATGCTTCAAGGGTTGACATCAATGACAACCAACCTAATTAATCAAAACCATCCTATCAAGAATACTGTGACTCTTCCCATTACTAAGGTCCTCATTCTACCCACCTTCCTCAAGACCCACACATTCCCCGAATTGAGGTGAACAAATTTGATGGATGATATCCCACAGGCTAGATCACTCAAATGGAAAATCATTTTTCTTTGCATGGAATTACTAATGATTTCTCCAATCTTTGTTATGGTATCCTAAATCTAGATATGGAACGTTGGAGATGGTGGTAATGGTGTCGAAATCCATGCCAATAGGATGTTGTTTGGACACAGTTTGTTGCAAAGCTTTATGATCGCTTTGACTCTAGCACCCACCATTTAGTATATTTGACCAAGTTGAAGTAATCTGGGACAGTCGAAGACTTTATCACAACATTTGAGCACTTGGATTTCATAATGTAGGGAATGTCATATGCCTTCTTCATGGAATTCTTTATCAGTGGCTTAAGAGATGAAATGCATGCTCATGTACTCATGGCATGCCCCCAAACTTGATTGGAAGCTAATCAATGAACCAAGGAAACACAATAGATTGTCTCCTCCCAAATATACAAACCATCCTTTCTTACTCACCCTAAACCCACACATTATTACCCTCCTACAACTCCCCTCAAGACCCAAAAATTAACGAGGGCCGAAATGGATGAATTCCAACTCAAGGGTCTTTGTTATAATTGCAATGACAAATATTTTCCCGGGCACAAGTGTAAGGAGTATAAGATTTTTATGACCATGACTAAGGATTTTTTTGAATAAGAGGTTGTTGTTTCACCTGTGGATGAGCTACCATTTCCATCTAATATGAACCCACCCTTTGATCCACCATAAGTTGAACCGACGATTTCACTTAATGCCCTCACTGGCTTCTCTTCTCCCCATAACCTCAAGTTAATTGGTTACATTAAAAATCCTAAAGTCATCATCCTTGTGGACAGTGGTAGCACCAATAATTTTATTCATCGCTGCATTTCCCAATAATTCAATTCTTTCATCCGTGCTATCGATAATTTTCAAATCATGATTTCCAATGGAGGTTCCATGAAATGTGGGGGACGTTTTGAAAATGTGTAGCTTCAAATTGGCCAGTATCACTTGAAATCCCATTTGTTTGCTATATACATGGGTGGCTATGACATTGTTCTTGGTACCAAATGGTTACGCACTCTTTTCCCCATTCTCATGGATTTTAAGGAATTAACCATGCAATTCCAACATGAGAGACAATAACTTAATTTTCATGGCATCACCACAGGGTCCCCTGAGATAAACACTTCACATCGAATGGAAAATATCCTAAAAAAGGGTCATTCTGGCATTATTTTCCAACTCCACTCCATTCAGTCTGTCGAGACACCCTCTGTGCATCCTGACCTCCAATCTGTCCTCTCCCTATACAAAGTTGTTTTTACCACTCCTAAGGAACTTCCCCATTCTCATGGAATCCATGACCATTCCATTCCTCTCATACCGGTTATTCTTCCTCCAAATGTTCTCTCTTATCGTCATCCATTTTCCCAAAAGAATGAAATTGAGAAAATTGTTTAGGAATTACTAGAAGCAGGTGTTATCCATCCTAGTAATATCCTCTATTCTTCCCTTATGGTCATGGTACTCAAGAAAGAAGGTACTTGGCACATGTGTCCTAATTTTTCTTCCCTCAACAAACTCATAATCAATGACAAATTCCCCATTCCCGTCATTGATGACCTCTTTGATGAATTGAGTTGTTCTCAGTGCTTCACCAAACTTGATTTACATTCTGGCCACCACCAGATTCATATGAAATAAGAAGACATTAACAATACTGCATTTTGTAATCATGGGGGTCACTACAAGTTCTTAGTAATTCCCTTTGGCCTATGTAATGCTCCTTCCACTTTCCAAAGTCTTATGAATCATGTCTTCCATCCTTTCCTTCGTCATTGTGTTTTAGTTTTCTTTGATGATATTCTCATGTGTAGTAAAAATTGGACATCCCATATTTTCCATGTGTATCAAGTTCTCCATCTACTCTTTAAGCACCGATGTCTCCTAAAACACACTAAATGTTCCTTTGGAGGATCATAAGTGGATTACCTGGGTCATATTATTGGCAAGTATGGTGTGCATGTGGATCCTAAGAAAATTGAAGTTATGCAGGATTGGCTTCGCCATAAAACACTTAACAACTTGTGTGGTTTTCTAGGTTTAATGGGCTATTATTGGAAGTTTATTCAGAATTATGGAAAAAATGCAGTTCCTCTCACTACTCTCCTTAAAAAGAATTCTTTCACTTGGACTCCAGGCATTGATCACTCCTTTCAAGCCTTGAAATACACTATGTGTTGGACCCCTGACCTAGAACTTCCAGACTTCACAAATACTTTCATACTGGAATGTGATGCTTACGGGAAAGGAATTAGGGTTGTCCTCATGCAAGATGGAAGACCTTTGTCCTTCACTAGCAAAGAAATTTCAGAGAGACATTTGGGACAATCCATTTATGAAAAGGAAATGTTATATATTCAACATGTTGTGGTTCTTTGACATCCTTATCTATTGGTACAATGCTTCTAAATTAAAATTGATCATTGGAGTCTCAAGTATTTTTTGGAACAACGATTTTCATCACCAGAGAAATGAAAATGGGTGACCAAATTTTTTGGCTATGATTATGAGATCATTTACAAGAATGGAAAGGAAAATGTAGTTGCGGACGCTCTTTCTAGGAAATATGAATATGACGGGTCCCTTTTCTTACTCTTCTTCATTGTACTAGATTGGCTCCAAGCTGTTTGTCGGGAATGGTTGCAAGACCCCAAAATTTCTAGCATAATGAACCAATTGCAACACAATTCTCCATCTTCTCAAGGGTACTCTTGACACAATGAAGAGCTTCTCTACAAAGGTCATCTGTATTTAAGAAAACAATCACAACTTAAATCCATGATGCTTTCTAAGCTTCATGCTTCACCCATAGATGGGCATTCAAGGTTTACCAAAACCTATGAACGAGTCAAACATTCTTTTTTCTAGGATGTTATGAAACAGGACGTCTGCAACTTTGTGGTTGCATGTAAGGTTTGTCAATGCAACAAGGGAGAAATAGTCAAAGCTCTAGGCACACTCCAACCGTTTCTGATTTCCCCTGCTATGTAGAGACATATTTCTATGGATTCATTGTTGGCTTATGTAAATCGAGAAATAATTCATTCATCATGGTGGTCATCGATCATCTTTCCAAGTATGATAATTTATGTGCTCTTAAACACCCATTCACCGCATCTACAATAGCTCAAATATTCATGGATAATATCTTCAAGATTCATGGAATTCCTCATTCTATTGTCTCTGACAGAGATCCCACTTTCACCAGCAACTTTAGGCAAGAATTGTTGAAGTTATAGGGCACCCAATTGCATCTCAACACCGCCTATCACTCTCAGATAGATGGCTAGATTGAAGTTGTCAACAAGTGTTTGGAAACATATTTGAGGTGTTTTTAATCTAAGAGGAAAAACCTGTGGGTTTTCAGTGGTTACCCCTAGTTGAATGGTGGTACAACACATATTACCATATCATTACTCACATGACTCCTTTTGAAGTAGTATATGGCCAAAATACACTATCGATTTTCTCATACATGGCAGGTGTTTTGAAGGTTTAGGTGGTTGACAAAAATCTTATAGTTCGCGAGAATATTCTTAGTGCCCTCAAAGAAAATTTGGTCATTGCTCAGAATCGTATGAAGCAACAAGCAGATCAAGGTCATTCCTAATGTTAATTTGTTGAAGGGCACTAGGTGTTTCTTCTGACTGCAACCTTATAAGAATACTTCACTCAAAGTTGAACACTATCAGAAACTTGCTTCCAAATTTTATGGTCCTTATATAGTTCTCAAGCGAGTGGGATCTGTGGCCTACCAGTTATCTCTATCCATTCTTTCTAAGATCCATCCTATTTTCATGTCTCCTTCTTAAAGAAGGTGATTGGAACTAAGTGTCAAACTCAAACTAGTTTTCCTGAGTTGGATGAAGAAGGTTCCATCCGGTTGCAGCCACAAGACATCTTGGACCAACGAGAGCGTCGCCTTCGTCAATGCACCATCAAGGAACAGGGATGATTTTAAGGATGGATATTTATTTTAAAATGTAGAAACGTTGGCGAATATTAGTAATCCTTCATATGCCAACTCTAAATGTTTGGCAATATTTTGTAAAAATATTCAAATTTCTAAGGATTGTTTATAGTTTGTATAAAATTTTGGCGATTTTTAAGGTAAAATAATTTTATCCTATAGAATTTGGGCGAATCATTTTTAGAATAGTGAATATTTTTTTTGGAAAAACCATGGAAAATTAGCCCATGAGAAAAATTTAGCCCCTAAAATCATCCATGTCAAGGAAGTGTTAGTCTAGTGGAAAGATACAACTCTAGAAGACTCCACCTGGGAGCTGACCACCATTCTACAACAATTTCCTTATCTCAAACCTTGTGTTGTTTCATTGTTATTCTCTACAATATTTGTGTTTTCAACTATCATCATAGATCGAGACCTTACAAATGGGACAACAATCTTAGCTCTTTCGATTCACATGAAAGAAGATTAGAATACAATGTATGATCTCGTGCCAAGATAGAAAATGAAAATCCTTTCCAACTAATCCCAAGCAAGGTTTCATATATGCATCCCAAACCTTAGCTAGGGCATCACATGCTAATTTCTAGGAAAACCTAGCATTCCATTAGCCAAGAAAAGCATCTCACTAATCTCATAAAGCTAACCCCTACTATTCTAGACCTAGCATCACACCAACTACTATACTTTAAGCTTCATCATAAAAATGACTATGACTACGATAACAACTATATCAAAGCTAAGCACCCTCCACCCCTTTTGTAGACTATGGGAAAGGGAGGCCAACAAGGTTTCCATGTGAAACCAATAAGACAAAGCTCGACGTGGACAACTCCTCTAATTAAAATTTCCTTGTGTCAATATGAAGGTTATCTCAACCCCAAGAAGGTTGTTGTATGAAACATTCCTCTTCTATCTATATCTTACATTGTTACAACACGCTAAGGGCTTACGACCATGCTTCCTTGTGCTTAGTGCTCCTCTTCCCAATGGTTACATAACCATTCCTTCCCAATGTACTTCTCCAAACATTAACTCCATTAAGATGTCCCACATATACTGAGCTAGATATACACAAACTCATATGTGTCAACTCATCCACTCGACATATTTTACATGTACACCCTCCTATCCCAACATCTCCAAGTAAGTGTACTTATTTATGTTTCAAAAATAAATAAACAAAACTGAATTGAAACACCCATCACTATTGAAACTCTCTTCTTCTAGTGAAATGCTCCTCATACACCCATTGCACATGCCATTAGAGGAGAATGAAAAACGAATTTGAAACCACCAAAACTAACAATTCATACTCCACTAACAAGTTACATCTCACTTCTCTCAAAACATCCCACATGAAACCTAGAAATGACCCACACGCTTTCGATGTGATGATTGTGGGTTGTAAAAGTGGAACAATAACAATGTTTCGGGTCATGCAGGGACTACATAGATTGTGATGTTCAGCTAACCAACATGACTGGATAGGAACTCTATTATTATCAGCACATACAAGTCTAGGGGTTCGTAGACACGTGCCCTTGATACCCTTGATAAAGCCTTAGGGAGAGCGAGGTTTCCACGTGTAAAGACAATACACAAAGTAGACATGACATGCACATGGGTTCTCTTAGAATATCTTCGCAAATAGACTTCCAACATCTCCAATTGGGGCATCTACATCTCACGTATCTGATCACTTCAGACTACAATTTACCATGATCCTTACAAGTTACTTGTACCTCACCCTTAAAAGAAACAAACAAACTAAAAGTAGAAACTTCTAAGGGCTTGTACCCCACCCTTAAAGGAAACAAACTAAAAGTAGAATCTTCTAGAGACTGATTCACATGTGAGCCATGGTAAGTGGTCACCATCGAGGAAACCCTCCGGTCAGAAAAATAGCATACACGTCAGTACGAACTTCGGATCTTCGGAGTGCCTGTCTAAGTTGAGTATCACCCAAAGACTCCAACCTCCATGATAGATATCCCCCACCACAAGTCTTTCCAGAGACTCCAACCTCCTTTGCATGATAAATACCCCCCACCATAAGTCTTTCCAGAGACTCCAACCTCCTCTGCAAGATAAATAACTCCCCTCACAAGTCTTTGTCGCTGTTGAGATATTGTTGTGCAGCAACAGCCCTTTTGAAAACCCGACAATCCTGCGGAATCTCCTGCATTCGGAGAAGTTTTGTTCAAGGTTTTGTGAGGTCGGCTTTGTATCGCAAATCGACATTCGTTATGGACGGGCTTGGCAGATGCATGAAGATCCGACATGTCGTGAAACTGCGGCAGATCGCGAGAAAATGGCAGAAGGTTGCCAGCACCAGTAAGGTCGCTCAGGCTCTGTCTTGCAAGCTGCTTTCCTCACGGTCTTGGCGGGTCTCGTATGTTTCGGACGACGAGGACGTCCGTAAGAAGAAGTCGAACGACGGCCATCCGCCGTCCGGGTCGTCGCTGGCCGTCCCGCCCGACGTGCCTTCCGGACACCTCCCGGTCTACGTCGGGCAGCAGTGCAGTAAGCGGTTCGTCATCCGGGCGGCCTACCTGAACCACCCGGTGTTTAGGGCGCTGCTCCAGCAGACCGAAGAAGAGTTCGGCTATGCACACCAAGGCGCGCTTGCCATTCGCTGCAACGAGGTCCTGTTCGAAATCATTGTAAGTCTCTTCAGAGGAAACGACCAGGTCACCCTGAGGAATCTCGATTTGCTGGCAGTTAAGATCAATTTATGTAATGAATGACATTGGTTTTCAGAGGCCAAAGGAATATTGTCGGGCAAGGAATGGAGGCCTCGTCTGCAGGGAAATCCGTTGGGTGGTAGAACCGCCTGGTAGGGATCACTAAGAGCTCGGCAACGAGTAGTTGTAGAGCTATATCCACATCATGAGAGACTTCAAAATAATTATTGATTGGTTAAATGATATTTGCTTTTGGTAGGTAATTTTCATTGACTGCTGGAAAGATCGAGTTAGAGAACTTATCGAACAATTTTCTGTTATCACATTTGCCCATGTTTACAGAGAAGAAAATCAAGAAACTGATCTCTTATCTAAACAGACTTTAAAGGAGCAACTGGGAGCTATTGCTTTCTATCAGTGGAATGAAAGTCATGAAGGAGCAAGAATATATATAAAGATGTACTAGTTTGGCCTACCTCTATCATAATGACATAAAAACACATTTCTAAGGATTGTGGTTATTTGTAATGAACTTTCATGGCATAGTTTGCCCTGACTTTTGTCTATGGGAAGCTAGTTTATTTATGGCTCTTTTATTTTGGATAGTGACCTTTTTGGATCATCAATATCATTTGTCCCTTAATACAAGATGTGTTGTAAAGTCTACGAAGGTATACATATCCTACGAACTTGTGACCTCTTAAGAGGAAACACATGTTCTTAACCATTAGGCCCACTCAAGCTGTATACTTTATGAGAAAATTATAAGACATTGATCTGAAAAACGCTGCACTTGTTGCAGGACCTACAATGAGCGAATACTCTTCAATCCTGCAAGGCTAGCTTCTGCGAACCTGCAAACCTGAAGGACCCCTTCATGACTTCAGTTACCAACTTGGGTTGAAGATTTTGGTATAGAATTACATATCTGCACGGTTGTGGGCTTTTCCAAACCTTCTAATCGGGTGCGAGAAGACATGACAATGTCCAGCATATCTTGTCGTACACATTATATGTTTTGTTATTTTTGTACAGTATGTAAAATATTGGGTAAATGTCTGATAAAGTGTCCCAGCCAAATTCCGTTTATTCCGTTTACCATAATGTGATTGCAGGGCCGAGTTTGGTTGACTATTTATACTTATATGGTAATTGCTTTGGCAGAAAAAAAAATGGTACCCATTGCACCTGAGCATTCTATGTCTAAGAGAAGAATGTGAGCACATCATTTTAGACTTTTCATTCTGTGATGTATGCATTTCCTTTTTGGATGACCTCAGGTTAGTTAGACGTGTTGGGCTCCAAACACTTTGGTGAATTTCAGCTAATTGTTGTGTAATGTGCTTGTTTTAGTTCAGAGATTAATTGGCTATTCAGATGAAATTTGTTTCTTTAGAATTTTGTTTTTGTGCTTGAAAAGCATTAAGAGAATCTTTCCAAGATAACCATACTTTTGTTGAGTTAAGAGGTTAGGAAGGTTGGTAGTGTGATCAATATTTTGAAAATGAGATCTAATATGGGTATAGGCTGGACAATCTAAGAGAAAGTGTTTTTCATCTTCAACCTTCTTAGTGTCACAAAGGTGACACACTCTTTCATCTCATGGCGTTTTAGGAATTGACCAACGCCATGGGATGAATCGTATTAATTGATTCCCTATCAATGCTATTAACTAAATTGGAAAATAAATTGATCATCACTTTTAAAACATAAAAATATCATAATTACATAATTAAAATAAAAATACAAATATCATAATTATATAATTAAAATAAAAATAAAAATGATCAATTAAAAGTTGTTGAGTTACATTTATTAGTGTTAGTAGTTTATAAAATATTTTTAGTTATATTGTTGTGGTTATTAGATTTGTGAATTAAAATATCAATATAATTAATAATGAAATAATATGGTTGACCAAATATCAGTATACAATTATGGTTGACCATAATTGACAATATCAATATAATTAAAAATTAAATATTTATAATATGGTTTGCCATGATCGAGTATGGTTGACGGTTATGTTTGATTAGAGTTGACTTTGGTTAGTTATGGTTGATTATGTGTGACTATGATTGTCTAGAGTAAACCATGGTTTACTAATGTTGAATTGGGTTGACTATGCTTGACTATGTTAAATTGTTATTAACCATAGTTGAAGTTAGTTGACCATGTTTTACTATAGTTGACTATAGTTGAACATGGGTGAACATGTTGACAATAAATAACAATCTTGATTGTGGTTGGCTATATATAACATGGTTGACCATGGCATCTATAATTATCTATGGTTGAACATGATAAACAACAATTAACCATAATCAACTTTGATTCACTTTGATTACCAGTTGTTAAAATTATGTAAAAGATAATTACTTCTCCAATAGAAGAAAGTTGGAAGAACAACACCATCTAACATGATTGAGCATTCATTAATTAAAATTAATTAAAACATGTATAAAACTTATTATAATGGTCTTTTCATATTTTGATCTTGAAACAAACAACAGAAATTATGTAAAAGAGAATTACTTATGTTAGCACCAGAAGTCACTCCTAGATTGCAGCAGGAGTAAGCCTCATACCTACCAGTTTATGTCACGATTTGTTTATAAAAAGGGTGATCGACTAGAAGTAAACTGAGTACAATATTGTTTTGACTCAGGATCCTAGACTGGGCTATGCATCAATAGATGAGGTTTTAATTTAACTTCAGACAGTAAGTTGTGATAAGGGTGAGTAGGAGGAAGACTTCTGTGAGAAAGTGTGAAGGTCTGCTATGAGCATCAAGCTTCCAACAGCCCGAAGAGGAAGAATTTAAACACAATAACTTCTTCTATTCAAATCACAAGAACATTTAAAGAAATCATAACAGCGTTACCAAAAAACATTTATATAACAATGTCACAATGCTTCATGTGACTCAGTCAATCATGAACTCTTTCAACATTAGATGGAAACCAGATGGAATCAGAAGTTGACTGTCATTAAACAAGAAGTTTCACTTACAGATACATAACCAGGGAAAACCAGTGCTTCATCAAAACTTTACAACATGGACCTTAGCTCTCTCGACGATAGATCAAAAATGTCAAAAACGCCTACATAAACTTGGAACTGGCATGGATTCCCTGAAACACGGTCATGTCAGGAGATCAATGTCTGATGTTGAGGAGCTTCTCTGTCAGAATGTGCATGCAGATGTTGGGCAGAATGCCCATGTAGTCTTTTGATGGACACAATCTTTGTTAGAAAGGACTGACAGTCACCTCTACGCTTGTCTTTTCCCGGCCTTCCATTTAAGGGAGGAGACGATGTCTCACCCACCTTCCGAATTTGCATTAATTGATTCTTAGGATCTCGAAAGGCTCTATTCAAATATGCTCCTGCAAGGCGTGGTAGTCTCCCTCGAGCTGTTGCTGCTTCGTGGGACTGCTGTGAGGGGACCCACTTTGCCAAACGTGGACAAGGATCTGATGGGGAAGGTGATGGTGTCGACAAAGTGAAGGTGAGGTGAGGGGATCTTGTGTCGAGGTGATATACTGGCAGAGGACAGTGGTGGAAAGAGATTGTCTAGGGAGAAGAACACGTAGCTATGATGGGGTGACCTAGAGGAGGATGAAAAGGCATCAGACAATAAGGCGGTGCAGAAGAACACGCCACTTTGGTGAGGTGACTTGGGAGAAGGGGAACCTATGGCAGAAGTTGAGAGTGTGTGGCGTGAGAAGGTGGCGAGGAGATACAGGTGGCGACAGACAAGAGGAGTGAAGGGAAAGGGAACATGGCACCCGGGAGAGTGGAGGACAGATGTGAGGTGACGAGAGTCCAGAGCGAGCGGGAGATGTGACAAGGAAAGGAGAGAGGCAAAGTGGAGGACACCTGGAAGGATAGGACTAGTGAGTGGGCTTGGGGGCAGGTGTTAGGATAGTGGGGGGCCCGTGTGGGAATTGGTTAATTTTGGACCGCCCCCCATACGTTAAAGGAAGAAGTGCAAGGGGGGTCTGGAATTGGACCTCAACCATAAATCTGGGCACTTTAATCCTAGCCATTCAAAATTGCGTGGCACCATATC
>ML784244.1:357776-396434 GCA_009831015.1 Picea engelmannii | reverse complement strand
TTTGGAAATCATGTACCTTTATCATGGGTTCATTTAATCGCGAATAGAACCAAATTAATTGAGAAAATCCGATCTTATTTTCATCGTGGATTTACCCTATTTTCTCATTAATGTCATGAATATTGGACGGCTTGACAGGTACTCAAGTCATGGAGAATAAATGGATCCCTTGTAAAGTGTGCCAACCTTGATGCGCGGGATGTACTTTATTTTTAAAATTATTTTTCCAAAATTTCAAATCTTAATGGCTTAGAGATTTCCTCGCTTTTCGTCATCTCGTTAATTTCCCTTTAATGTTTTGACTTAACAACTCGCGAGATTACGAATTCCGATCTCAGCATTAATTAACAATAATCATGATGCAGAGGATCCTTAATGATATGATTAACTTAATCGCCGGATCGTGAATCGGGAATTTGAAGACAAGTTTCTAGGAGAACGATATGCCGAGTAGCGATATTGTGATGCGGCGATAATTAAGGCTCAATATAATTATGTCGCGACTTCGCGAATCGGGGTTTTGGATATTTTAACTTTATGAAAGAAAATGCCGAGAGGCGATGTGCCGAGAAGCGATGTGCTGAGAACCAAGTTTAACTATGGTTAGTTTTTTACTCTTGGTTCTTGACTAAGGCTTACCAAAAAGATTTATCGCGTTCTCGGCTCTCGTGGCTATAAAAACAAAAATTTAGACTCGACGAATGCCGAGTCGCGAAACCCCGATGATGTCTAATCAAGGGTTAAATGGTTTACCATAGTTAATTCCTTGGGTGAAAAATTTGAAAGAGTGAGTTCGCAGTTTCGCGACTCGGAACTTGTTAGTTCGAACATCTAAAACGCCCGACTGGCGACATCCCGAAATGAAACAAGAGAGCAACATTCTTGCGAAAAAACAAAATTTTATTGAAACCAAAAAAATGCATCGCTATTCATGTGACAAGATTTGAAAGCTTTATGATGTTCGGAAAGAGAAAGAAAAACATATTCAGATTTCAAGTATCAGAATTTGAAAATTCGTGCAGGGTGAAAGAAGAAGTGCGGCTCCAATAACCTTCTTGAATTTGATAGATGGTGGGTATGATGAATTAAATGAGCATGGTGGAGTGTTATGTACATTTTGGGGGAAATTATCAAATAACATTTATTAGCTAGAATGAGAAGAAAGACTTTTCATTTTACTTATTGTTGTTTAATGCAAGTCATTTATATTTAGTTTTATTTTAATATCTTCCCAAAATATCTAGATAAGGGAGGTTAATGGATAATAATGAGGGTGGTGAGGAAGGGGGATTTGGGAGGTTTGAGCATGATGAGAGGTTGTGAAATCTTTCGAAGATATATTTCTTATGATGGTTTTCTTTGAGCATTGTGCTTTTCTTTTCTTAGATTCACGGGCACGGAGGGCCAAGAAACCGAAAGGTTTCTTGGAGATAGGAAGTCGGCTAGGCTCCTAGTTGGTAGGGAGGATTCCATTGTTTCACTCTGGGAATGAAGGAAAATAATGCTTGGAAGAACCCAAGACTACATTACAACCGATGAGCTTCGACAAGCTAAGGTGGAGGTATTTTTCGGTGCTATTTGGTTATTGATATTTTGTATATACTTTTGTTTTAAGTTCTAAATCATAGAGTTATCATATTACTTGTTGCATCATGTTATCTAGATTTATCATTGAGAAAATGTAGAAGAATTGTGTAAATCAAAATCAATGAAATTATGCTAAAAACAAAGTTGTTATTGTGTATGTATTTAATGAATGATTAATTGCTTAGCATAATGTAGAGGGGTGCTACATTTGGTATCAGAGCTTAGGCTCGAACTCTAGGGCCAAAAGGGCCACTATGCTTGTGTAAACTACCCTAAATAAATAATAAACTTATTGAATTCCACATTTGGAGTCCTGGGATAAAATTATTATATTGCAAGGTCCTAAGCATGAAATTGTCTTGCAATAAGGGGGAAGTTTTTATTGATTAGTGAGTGTAATAGATAACACAGTGACATAATTTTTTTTCTTTCTTTCTGGAATTCAAGGAAATCTAAAACATCATTTCCTATGCACATAAAAAATGACTCGAAATGTTCATAAAATATCGAACAAAAAACATTGGTCTCCTCATATTTAGATGCCACAAACATGCCATTTATCCCAACAAGCTACAACACTATTCTTTTTAAGTCTTTTGGGATGAAATATATCCAATGGAACAAAGTAGGTATGAGGCCATATTTCGAGTGCACCTCAATAAACTAGTCTACCAAAAAAGCTCTGATAATGTGATTTATGTTAGTTTTAGTAGACATTCTCTCTGGAGGCACAAAACTAAGGACCTCTAATTTTACATTGGAAGCTATATATGTGTGGTATATATATTCAATAATGGCCAATAGATTTCCCTCATCACCTTCGTCAATTGGGTCCTACACCATCCCTATTTCCATCTCTTAGCTTCTATATATATCCTCCTCCAATACAGAAGCCCTGCCATGGCCCCAACTTTCAAAAGTTGCAAACTCAGCCATCATAACGATTTGCAATAATTTTTCCATGAGTCCCTACAATCTAGCCAAAGCTGTAGTAGTAACTCCCGGTTTTTTCCACATAAGTCCAAACACAAATAGCTCGAAGGTAACCACCATCCTTGCAAATTAAAATTCTCAACTTGGAGATGCCTTTATGCAAATCGATATTGTTGAGAACGTCCAAAAACTCCTCCACCGGATCTTCGACTAGGGTTACTACAACTGCAACTGGTATAAAAAAAAAAAATTGAAATCCAGCCAATTGGTACCTCTGAGGTGAAGGCAACCAATGCCTAGGGTTCATAGATGTGAAGGCTACAAATTACATACCAAAAATATAAAGTGTAGGTAGCTATAATTACTGGGCTATTAAGCTATTAACCGCACCTAGTCGTGCTATTTCCCTTGCATCCTTCCCTCGGGCTGGTTCGTGCGTCTAAAGATGTGCATCAAAAGCTCCTAAAGCTTGAAACTTGTACATGAAATACTTAACCAATATACTATGAAATATTGTCTGGTTCGAACTGAACCCTTAGATCGTGAACAAAACAATGGATCACAAAGCAAAACCTCATGATGAAGCATTAATGGGTTATCCAAGCGTTACCTGGTCCAACCCGTCCCGATCTATGGTGACAGTCTCAGCCAATGCGGTTCGCGGGAGAATGGATTTGATGAATCTAGTTATTTATGGTAGAGTGGTACGAACAATCTACAGTCATATCCAGTAAGATAGAATCCAGACGAAATTATGTATTGCATTCAATTTAACATGGCTATCCATAATATGTTGTTGTAATTAGTCATCATCGATGGTCTCTAATTATGTAATTGGGTGTGGGAACAAGGTGGGATGAAGAAAGAGAGCGAGAATCCAAAAATTATTTACCAATCTCCTATTATGTTAACCTTTGTAAATAAGATATATATTCCTGCACACACCAACACCGTCTATAGGTTGGCGTAGCTGACAGAGGAAGATAGAGTTAGCGGCCTACACACGCCAACACCATCTATATATTAGAGTAGCTGATAGACACCATCTATAGCTTAGCATAGCTGACAGAGGGTAACTGCACCATAAACTATCAAGAGAGTAAATTTGATTTGACTTCTCCAGATAGAGTAGCAACATGCATTTGAGAGATCAATCGGTTATATATACATACTTGCATTCAATTCATCATGATATCAATTTGAAAGAACCCAATATTTATGTTCTATGGTGCACCCATTTCCCCACACCCACATCAAATTGTTGAATATCTCTGAATATTATAAAGATAAGATGTGTTGTTTTTGCCATAAAAAAAAAATTCACAGACAATGAAAAATATTTTAATAGATTTTCTCTGTACCTACTACAAAAATATTCCACCATTGTATTTTTACTCTTGGTAACATTTACAGAAATATTCCACCGTTGTATTTTTACTTTGGGTAACGTTTAACATTTTCGGGAGTACTTGGAATTGCTAAACTTGAGTTACTGAACTACCGCAATATTTAAACCAAAGTGAAAAATATTATTAATAATATATATATAATAAAAATAAACATATATCACATTGATAGATTTTGATATATTCAATGTGTTTAAATAGAATAAATCAAGGGGTTATGTTTCTTGAATATGTTGAATGGGAGTGCATCTTGATTCCTTATCATTCAATGGTTTTCATTAAATGTTGAATAATCCACTGGTTGGAATAAACCCGAGTCATCTTTCCTTGCCCTACACTCACTTAAACTAAATGAGTACCAAGGAAATATTTATCTTTGAATTAGCCAATTAGCCGTGCATGCCACTTGACCGAAATGTTGCTTGGAGATTGGTATTACTGAGTGTATTTTATGAATGTTATATATTATTTGAAGTGATATTATACACGAATAGTTCCACCCTAGTTTCATGCCTATATTTATATAGGGTACGTAAATATCTAACAGATTTTTATTTTTATTTATTTTTCATTTGATTTGACATCGGATGGTTTGATCATTTATAAATTCTAGCATATAACCATCATTCCAAATGCAAGGTGTTTTTTTTTTTTTTTACTTTGCTATTTATAACATCGAATATAACAAATGAATTAAAATAAATGTATCTTGTCTATTAAGGAATTGTGTCGCCATGAGAAACGCAGACAGTGCAACACTGGCGATCAAATTGAAAATTAACTTATTTATGTTGAAGGGAAAACCATTTAATTAATTGAAACATATTCAATCCAAACAAAGAATCATCTTATAATAAAATCACCACTTTTACCAATCTCGATATAGTCTGGTGTCATCACGCACGCATATTGATTTTGATTCTTCAATTTTTAAATTTTGGATATTCATTCTTCCATTTTATAATCACTTTCTAAAATAATGTATTATATATTTATTTCTTTTGGATATTGTGAATATTAATTTTTCTATTTTTCATTATTTTCTAGAATAATTTATTTTATATTTTTAATAATTTTCTATATATATTCAAAATTTAATTATATATAAACCAAAAACATAATAAATATTAACATAATAAACATTGTGTTTTACCCAATTGTTATAAATTGGTTTGATTTGAATGTGATAATCATTGGGTCTAAATATAGTAAGGATTTCATTGCAAATTTATGTAGGTCTTAAAACTTGCAATGTTCTAAAAAGAGAATTAATTACATACAATTTTTTCTTTAATTCAAGGTAAGTAAATATACTCATTCAATAAAGTAGGTAAAAAATAAAAAATGAAAGAACCATTTGGTTGGACATAAACAAAAATAAAAAAAATCAAGTTGGATTAAACTAAAGAACCTCATAAGATTACACGTTTTTCTCATTAGCCATCTCAAAAATGGTTTGTTTGGCATTTACTCTATTACAGTTTGGAGAACAACACATCATCCTCGAACAACACATCATCCTCTTTAATCCTATTTATAGTCATTAAAATTGGTTTTCAATCATGTTTCCCTTATATAGTCATTATGCCTTTTTAATATATGTGTTGGTATATATAAAAATATGTTATATATAAATAATAATTTGTAATGATTCTTTTAATATAGGCACGGCCTAAGAATAATAAAAATAAAATAACATAAATTATCTCAAAATAATTTACTATGGTTATTATGTATGTTATATAATTTGAGTTTTTAAAAGTAAATGTCAAAACAATCCTTAGTATATGTGGTTGATTTATAAAAAAAAATATAATATATAGTAAAGAAAGGTCCACTAAAAAAGAAATGTTAAATAAGAGTGATAGGTAAGAGGAAGTAAAATATATATATATATAGAGAGAGAGAGAGAGAGCGCATATGAAAGGGATAAAAGATAATGTAATATGAACAATTAAAGGTGAGATACATGTGGTATTATTAGGAAATGACATGACTGTGTAAGTATGATAAGATAATGAGAGGTAGTAAAATAATAATTATAAAAATATGATTAAAAGTAAAATAAGAATAAAAGAAAATAAATAAAGTATTGAGAGT
Organism: Picea engelmannii; assembly: GCA_009831015.1. Lineage (NCBI taxonomy): Eukaryota > Viridiplantae > Streptophyta > Pinopsida > Pinales > Pinaceae > Picea > Picea engelmannii. The sequence continues at coordinate 390,408 of ML784244.1, read as the reverse complement.
ACAGAAAAAAAAAGGGAGTGAAATAATATAAGTAGATGAGTAATAGTAATTAATTAAAAGGAAGGAGATGAAGAGGGTACATATCAAGGGTAAGAATATATTAATATAATAGAGGTATGAGTTGAAATAGGAGAAATAAATGGTGATACTAGATATTTGACTTGAGGATCCTAAGGGATACTATAAAGGGAACATGTGTTTGGAACAATAATTTAAAGGCTGATAGAATATGTTTTATTACACTGTGGTTGAGGTATGGTATTTGAACTAATTGATATTAGTTGACAAGATATTGACTCAACTCATGGTCAATTATGCATTAATTGTTAAATGAAATGGGGTTGATTATTAGGGAATGCTGGTAGTGGGTGTAAGAGACTAAAAAAATTACTATCTACAACCACTTTGTGTGAAAATGACCTTATGGTTGGATAAAAATTGCAAGATGAAATGCATACTCGATATAACATTTACAATGTTCAATCAAAGAGAAATATAGATTACTTGAAGGAAACCAATTTACAAGTCGAATGATAAATGATAAGAATCTTCATCCCACAACTAAACTTCTTCTGCGGTAGATGAAGGAACTTGATGAATGATAGTAATGCAACAAGAAAGGGCTAGAGGCCAAAACTGGTTAGTAGCATGTAGGTATACAGGATATAAAGTTGAGATGTATGAAGTGAAATTGTGAGGGAAGAAGGACCTAAAGGAAAGTAGTGATAGAGTGTAGAATGGACCCTAGGAGGAAACATGATTTTGGATTATGACGCTAACTAAAGCAAGGTAGACATGGTACTTGTACATGTAGTCATGTTTGCAATAGTGAATTGTTGATAGAAAACATGATTAGTTTTTAGTATTATGAAAATGATCCTATACTGAACATTTAACTTGATTGAGATCTAATTTGTATCACTTGAGAGGAAAGTGAGATTGAGGACAATGACCAAACTATTCATTGAGGACATCAAATGAAAATCAATTAGCAGTATCTCAGTCAATGTCCCTAAGCATGGGAAATTATGTGATGGCATATGTATTGTATCACTCAAAATAGAGTGATAGTAAAGTTAATGATAATTGGTTATAGTTTTTAAGATATTCTAGGTGGAATTATATGCTTGGCTTAATGAAATTATAATTGAACTCAATATAAGATTCACTTAACTAAAGAACTGATAATGAGATAAGATTCTAATTGGCTATCAAACTAGTGTATAACTTAGGAAGAATAAATCTATAAGAGAAGCATGTCCTTTCATTAATTTAATTACCAATGGTAATAAAATAGAGTCAAGACATAGTAAGGTTCCTACTAAATAGGCGTAGTTGCAATCAATATATTAATAGCCTCGACTTGTTTTAATCAAGTCATGGTTCAATGGGGCCAATATAACACAAGGTTTGCTATCAGGAAAGACAAATAGAATTTGTGTCATAAATTCTACTCATATTTTGAATGAGCATAACTTTGGGACGAACTTTCTTGAAGGGTGGGTGTATGTAATGCCCCATATTTTGGCTTTAGGTAGTTAGAACTTTGATTTTTCTCATCTTAATAATCCATTTCTTAAACAACTATTTGGACTCAACAATGTTGATATAGACATGTGACAAGTGTACATCTTGACCTATTTATGTGTTGCATACTATTATTTTCATTGTTATATGCTCATGATGATGATAACTCTTTGATTTGTTTAAACATGCAAATCAAGATATGGAATTTAGGTACATGGATATCGACTCAAAGTTATGTTCTGAATGCATAGCAGAGGCAAGCCATGATAAAAATAAACATAGATTTCTTAATTGAACACCAATACATATATGGATTCTTATATGAAATTATGATGTATATACATAGATATGAGTTATTGGTGAACTAACCTACAGTTTGATGAGCTATGTGATAACCAAATGACTACAATGATGAGGTAACATGGATGTCGTAGACATCAAGAAGATAGTGTATGTTATAATTTGAACTTACGATTTAATTTATGTTTTCAAATATTTATATGATGTGTGGTAAGTGTGGTTTTGACAGGACACATGACTTTCCTAGAGTGGTTGTTTGATGACATGACTCTAAGAACAATTGTTGCACAATACGGCTTGATGTAGGGTGTTGACCCTAGTTCTATAAGGAGGGGTGGAGGTATTTCCCACCATTTATCCTCTGAAACCTAGAGTCGCGGGAGGGTTGTATGAAGTCACGCTCCCCTAGACGTGTGATGATGACTTCTAGTTGTGTTGACCCTAGTTCTATGAGGAGGGGTGGAGGTATTTCCCACCGTGTATCCTCCAAAACCTAGAATCATGGGAGGGCTGTGTGAAGTCACGCTTCCCTAGACATGTGATGATGACTGCTAGTAGCCTGTTGGGGAAGCTTGGTCGAGATGTATGACACTTCCTCTTACAGGTTCTATCTGCAGTTAGGTTAATATAGTTGACGCTCCAACTTAGTCCAACAGATGAAAGGATAGGATGGAAGATGAAAGTAGGTTAGGAAGGAAGGATGCTTCTATGTTAGTTGAGAATACTGATTGGGGATTAGAGATGCGACTATTGTTTACTCACTCAGTTTCTACCATGTTTAAAACCCTCTTTGATTTCCTATTGATATTTTAAGTATGACAATGAATTATTGATGAATTGGTGTAATTTAGTTCGTTAAGATTATTAAATGATGCATTACTTGATATGTTGTCCTACATGTATTGGTGATCATATAGGAACTATGCACTAGAGGAAATGATTGTTTATCATTAGTACATACATGAGATATGTGTCTTCTAGCGACGCACACATACCCTACCCATTTACACTAGTATAAGTAATTAATGTATTAATTATTAAAGTAAATTATTAACTATTTAATTGAATGTTTATTGAATATGTAAGTTATATTGCATACAAAATATCTAGAAGCATTAAATACCTTTTTGACTTTGATAGATGGTAGGTATGATGAATTAAATGAGCATGTTGGAGTGTTATGTACATTTTGGGGAAAATTATCAAATAAAATTTATTAGCTAGCATGAGAAGAAAGACTTTTCATTTTACTTATTGTTGTTTAATGCAAGTCATTTATATTTAGTTTTATGTTAATATTTTCCCAAAATATCTAGATAAGGGAGGTTGATGGATAATAATGAGAATGGTTGAGGAGACTCGGGAAAGGGTGAATGAAAAATTGATAAATAGGGAGGAGAAGTGGCGAGGAAGTGAGATTTGGGACATTTGAGCATGATGAGAGGTTGCGAAATCTTTGGAAGATATATTTCTTATGATGGTTTTCTTTGAGCATTGTGCTTTGCTGTTCTTGGAGTCACGGGCACGGAGGGCCAGAAAACCAAAAGGTTTCTTGGAGCTAGGAAGCTAGCTAGGCTCCTAGTTGGTAGGGAGGATTCTGCTGTTTCACTCTGGGAAAGTGGGAAAAGAATGCTTGGAAGCACCCAAGACTACATTACAACCGATGAGTTTCGACAAGCTAAGGTGGAGGTATTTTTCGATGGTACTTGGTTATTGATATTTTGTATATACTTTTGTTTTAAGTTATAAATCATAGAGTTATCATATTACTTATTGCATCATGTTATCTAGATTTATCATTGAGCAAATGTAGAAGAATTGTGTAAATCAAAATCAATGAAATTATGCTAAAACAAAAGTTGTTATTATGCATGTATTTAATGAATGATTAATTGCTTAGCATAATGTAGAGGGGTGCTACATCACATTCAGCGAAAAAATTATGAATGTCATGTTTCATACCATCCCAGAAAAAGGAATGTTTGACCTTGTCATAGGTTTTGGTGAACCCGGAGTGCCCTGTTGTGGGTGTAGCATGAAGCTCAGAAAGTACCATGGATTTAAGTTGTGATTGTTTACTTAAATACAAACGGCCTTTGTATTGAAGTTCATCATGGAGCCAAGAGTACCCTGGGGAAGTTGGAACATTGGACTGCAATTGTTCGATCAGTTGTGGGATTTTGGGATCTGGTAGCCATTCCTGGTGAATGGCTTGGAGCCAATCTGGTACATTGAATGAAAGAGAAAAAAGGGATCCTTCATCTTCATATTTTTGAGAAAGTGCATCCACAACCACATTGTCTTTGCATTTCTTGTAAATCATCTCATAATCATATCCAAAGAGCTTAGTCACCCATTTTTGTTGTTCTGGGGAGGAAATGCATTGTTCTAGAAAATAGTTGAGGCTTTAATGGTCTGTCTTAATTTGGAAACATTGCCCCAATAGATAAGGGCGCCAAAGATCAATTGCATGCAGAATAGACAACATTTCATTTTCATAGATGGATTTGTCTAGATTTCGTTCAAATAGTTGCTTGCTGGTAAAGGCCAAAGGTCGACCCTCTTACATAAGGACAACACCAATTCCTTTCTTTGAGGCATCACATTCAAACACAAAGGTATTTTTGAAATCGGGAAAGGAAAGGACTGGAGTGGTGCACATGGCCATATTCAAGGTTTGAAAAGCTTGAGCAGTGGTTGGAGTCCAAGTGAAAGAGTTATTTTTGAGGAGAGTAGTGAGAGGTGCTGCAATCTTCCCATAATTCTTAACAAACTTGCGATAATACCCTGTTAAGACCAGAAATCCACGCAATCTCTTAAGAGTCTTTGGGTGAGGCCATTCTTTCATAGATTCAATCTTTTTAGGATCCACCCTGACGCCATCCTTTCCAACCAGATGACCCAAGTATTCTACTTATGAGGTGCCAAAATCACATTTAGACTGTTTTAGGAAAAGTTGGTGCTGAGAGAGTAGATGGAGAACTTGATCGACATGAGCAAGATGGTCTGTCGAGATTTTTCTATAGATGAGGATATCATCAAAGAAAACTAAGACAAAATGGCAGATAAAAGGATGGAAGACATGATTCATGAGGCTTTGGAAGGTGGAGGGGGCATTACACAAGCCAAAGGGCATGACCAAAAACTCATAGTGGCCCTCATGAGTTCTAAAGGAAGTCTTGGGAATGTCTGCTTCTTTCATATGTATCTGGTGGTAGCCTGAACAAAGATCCATTTTAGTGAAGAATTAGGTGCCACTCAATTCATCCAGGAGGTCATCAATGACAAGAATGGGGAATTTGTATTTGATGGTAAGTTTTCCCAGGGCATGGAAGTCAAGACACATTCGCCAAGAACCTTCTTTCTTCAGGACCATGACCACAGGATAAGAATAGGGGATCGTACTAGGGTGGATAACGCCTGCATTAAGGAATTCCTGGACCATTTTCTCAATTTCTTGTTTTGGGGAAAAGGGGTGACGATACAGACAGATATTGGGAGGAAGGCTTCTGGGTACAAGGGGAATGGAATGATCATGAACACCATGGGAAGGAGGGAGTCCTTGGGGAGTGGAGAAGACCAATTGATGTTTATAAAGGATGGCTTGGAGGTCTTGCGGGTATGAGGGTGTCTCTATTACTTGTATGGCATGGAGTTGGGCGATAACACCAGAATGACCTTTTTTGAGAAGCATTTCCATGCGATGGGAAATAATGATCTCAGGTGAACCGAAAGTGATGCCTTGAAACATATATTGGTGGCCCTCCTGGTCAAATTGCATGGTTAAGTCTTTAAAGTCCATGAGAATGGGACCTAAAGTCCTTATCCATTCTACACCGAACACAATTGCACAACCTCCCATGTTGATAGAAAACATATGGGATTTCAGGTGGTAGTCACCAATTTGAAGACGCACAATTTCACAACGTCCTCCACATTTCATGGAACCACCATCGGCAATCATGATTTGGAAATTATTGACGTCATGGATGTAGCAATGAGTTTCTTGGGCAATGCGGTGATGAATAAAATTATGGGTGCTCCCACTATCACCCAGAATGATAACCTTTTGATGCTTTATGTAATCGATTATCTTGAGGGTTTGGGCAGTGGAGAAGCTAGTGAGAGAATTGAGGGAAATGACCCATTCTACTTCGGGAGGGTCTGAGGGAGGGGTTATGTCAATGGATTTAGGTGACTCAGACACAAGGGGAGTTTCTACATCCTCTTCAGAAATATCCTTGTAGATGGCCATAAAAAGATTTTGTTATTTACACTTGTGGCCCATGAAATATTTGTTATCACAGTTATAACAAAGGCCTTTGAGTTGGCGTTCATCCATTTCATCCTTGGTCAATTTTTGGATCTTTAGTGGAGCATAGGGAGTAGTGGGATTTATTGGTTTAGGGTGAGTGATAAAGGAGGGTTTTCGGTTTTGAGAAGATACAACTTGTTGTCCTTCTTTATCTCTTTTAGTAGCCTCCACACAACTCTGAGGCCGAGCCATGAGGACATGGGCCCAAATCTCATCCTTGAGGCCGCTGATAAACACTCTCGGAAAAGCCATCAGACATGTCCTCTTCTCTAAAATCCAAGTGCTCAAAGACAGCTATAAATTCTTCCACTGCTCCTAATCCTTTCAACTTTGTCAAAGGTCCCAAATGGTTGTTGTCAGTGTCAAAGAGTTCATAAAGCTCTGCCACAAAGTGTGTCCAAGCAATATACCCTTGATGAGAAGTTTTTATCCATTGCCACCATTGCCAACATTATTGATCTAGATGGAGAACACCATACCGGAGTTTTTCCAAGTCATCTGTAATGTTGTATAAAGAGAAATAATGTTCCATTTGGGTTACCCAACCAGTGGGGTCCAAGCCATCAAATTTGGTCACATCCACCCATGGAAGGCGTAGGTCATGTTGAAAGTGATGGTTCTAAAAGTTATGGGAATGAGAGGAATGGTCACCTTGAGTATGTGGAGGTGAGGAAGAGGGAGGGTTATCTGTAAGGATATGCAGTTTGGTGCAGAGTGCCGAAAATACTGATTCAATCTGGGTGGTGAGGTCTTGTTCGATTTCCTCCATTGAGGACTGCATGGTTGTATTGATGGTGGCAACATTGGCACTAATTTGTTTCACTTCTTGTTGGGTCTTGATGAGACCTTATTGCAAGGTGTTGAAGCGAGCTTCGAAGTCTTGGCTACGGGTATGGGCCATGAGGATGGGGGAACTGAAAAGGGGTGGGTGGGGTAAAATATTTTGGCAAAACATGATATGGATGAATGTGATAAGGGCGAAGAGATGAATCCAATGGAATAGGTCTCAAATAATGGCGAAAAAATTTCCAGACTTTTTTTTTTACACCTGTAAAGTTATACTCCGGTCTTAAGAATACTACAGAGAGGAAATGCCCAAATGATTAAATAGAAAGAAATGTGTATTTACTTGGCAACCTGAACACATATGTGCGACAATAGATATTGTCTACTTTAATTTGTTTATGTTTCTGTCCCCAAGGGTTAGGTATTCAAGGGTGCTACAAACAAGGGCTTTCCCTATGCTATAGCTCTCTAATATATGTGAGGTGTCCAATAGTAGTACTCGGCCCTATATCTCAGGGCACTAACTAAGGAGGATAGACCATACCCTTAGTCATACTATCCGACTACCCAGGTACTAGAGAGTATCTTCCCGAGCGTTTTTCTTGGTGACACTATAGCAATCAGGAGGCCAATCAGTTTATCTAAAGAGGGCTTCAGGTAATCTAGGCTGATCCGTAGACATGTGTTTTCTGATGTGATACCACTCGAATGGGTACCAATAGGGGTTACAAGGGTGGCCAACAAATGTGTGCTTAAGTACCACTTGTATTTCCTACGTGTATGAATCCCTCAACCATAGGTTTATGGGCATAAAGACATATCTCTATGGCTTAAAGATGTTGAAATATGTCTCTACCCTGGAAAAAAAAATTAACCCACACTTTCTACTGAGAAAATTTCTCTGATACCACTTGTAATATACCAGATATAGAATGTATGAAGAATAGAAATAAAATGATAGAAATGGCAGAATAATAGCAATATAACCAGAAAATTCACCACAATAACACTGAAATGATATGAGAATAATAAGAGAAATAGAACTTTGAATCTAAAATCAATGTTCATGGGCCTCTTCAAGGGGGCAACCTCTAGTTGAGCAGAGCTCTATTACAATAATATCCAAGCTAGGGTTCTCATACCCTCAACTCCTATTTATACTAAAAAGAAGCATCTAGAGGAATATCCTTATATAAGTGGAAGCTTCTATTAGGTCTTCTTACATATGCCTTATTCTATTTTATTGAAAGGCCTTATCAATATTGACCTTTATTACATCCAAATATATTGTTCTACCTATGTGCGGGTTAGGACCCTAACAGTTGGAATGGCTACCAGCTTGTTCACCTAATCTTCAGGTCGAGGAGGATCAACTATGACATTCTCTGCCATTGAAACGTCAAAATTTATAGGTTCAAAATTATTAAGTATATGATTAATAGATAGACATTTTACCATCATGGGCCTTAATCACAGGAAAATATTGGGGCTACACCTCACTGGGATGGGGCTGCTGGGGAGCACCATGATCTTCTGGCTGCATTGCACTATCAATGCTCTGTTGTCCAGTACTAATGGTCTTGTTGATAGTGCTTCTCCCCTGATTAAAACAAAGTAAGACATTAAATTATGGATGATATCAAACATTTACGTATTTTATAAGTAATGAAAGGTTAATGTGGACTGATTTTTATTTACCTTATCCCACAAATTGGATATTGGGGTCTACCCATGCTTTTCATATGATCAACCATGACTTTATAACCATACTTGTAACCAAGTTGGAGGTTATCCTCTGTGGTTTCAGTTTCAAAGTCGTCACCCTGCACTGCATAAGGGTATGGTTTTTTAATGTTTTTGGTTGTAATTACCTTAAAGTTGTAAGGTGATTAGGGATGATTTTAAGGATGGAAATTTATTTTAAAATGTGGAAACCTTGGCGATTCTTACTAATCCTTCATATGCCAACTATAAATGATTGGTGCGATATTTTTATAAAAGTATTCAAATTTCTAAGGATTTTATATAGTTTTTATAAAAAAAATTCGATTTTTAAGGTAGAATAATTTTATCCTATAGAATTTGGGTGAATCATTTTTAAAATAGTGAATCTTGTTTTTGGAAAAACCATGGAAAATTAGCCCATGATCGAAATTTAGCCCCTAAAATCATCCCTGAAGGTGATACAAATAATATTCTTAATATGTTTGGGTACTTACGATTCGTGACTGTAACCTCAAGTAGCCGCCTTGACCTAGCTTGTGTTGGCCATGTTTGGCAATTCTTTCTTTGGTTTCCTTCGAAGTGTCAGGCAACCTATCATCAAAATTTTCAAGTATGTTATATATAACCACACTTTTATTTAGATCTAAAAAAAAATAAAGATGGTATTGAAATAAAAAAATTGTAATTTACCTTGGTGTACCAGTTATTTGTTCTCCTGATTTTTTCAAAATCTTCTCTTTTGCATTATCAATGATCACCTTCCACTCCCTCTCTGGAATTGAGGGAGGACGCTCATACCTAGGATTTCCTGCCAAGCTTCGCCTATAAACATCCTGTGTATATTTTAAATATTCACCCGCTGCGGAGGTGACTACTTTTTTATTGAACGTGTCTTCTCCAAAGAGGCCTTCAAGATAATCCATAAGTTCCTTTTTGAGGTTGGAATTCTGGCAATTACACCTCATGCATAAGGTTTCCCCAAAAATCAACAAGGCCTTGCTCTCTAGGTGCCTATAAAAAAGGTCGTTTCCTACACACAAAACGATATGATCATTAATTTAAAATTAATAATCTAGATGATTTATGTATGAGAAGGACAACATTAAACAATTAAAATATGAATTAAACCTAGCTGTGAGTCTTTATTGTTTTAATGGAAGTCCATTATCATCGACCAAAAATGTGCATGGAAGGGCCCCCATTCTTGTCACATGTCTAGCTCTAGGAAATGAAACCATCTCAACCACATCACCATGATCCTCATCTTTCCCACCATCTTTAGACTCTGATCGAGGTGTGGATGTATGGAGGTGCGTGTCATGGATCCTATCTAAATTAGGTGTGGAAGATGGAGAAATAAATAATACTCTAGCATGTGTATGATCGCCTGCATCAAGACTCTATAGCGTCTCTCCAGCGCCACTATTACCAACACCGGGTTGAACAAGCTCCAAAAATGTCTTTATAAAAAAGAAAATGTCTTTTCATGAGATAATGTAAAAGTTAAAGAACAAAGTATCATAGTTGAACATATGAGTATTACCTTGAACATTGAAATTATGGTTATTACCTTATATGTGTTAAGTTGTGACATAAGGAGCTTGATCTTTGCTTTGACATCAGGAGTTTGATCTGGATGATCTAAGAAGCTAGCAAGTTCCTTGTTAGCTTTAATGATATTTTTTTTTATTAAGACTATCAGATCAGTGGATGAATAAAACCCCTCATCATCGATGGAATCATGATCAACATGGCCTGCAGACTACATATAATTTCAACAAAAACAATGTTATTTCAATAAAATTATATAAGCAAATAATAAAAACAACGTAAAATGAAAGTGGAAATTGATAATCATTTACATGTTTTGCAGCTATCCCTTTTCCGCGATCATCCTGCCACATTATAATATAATTAGAACCCCCAAATATTTAAAAATTGTTAATGATCTAACAAAAAAAAATCTTTAAGATAATATTTACAACAATGTTAAAGATAATAAAAAAATATAATGCAATAAGTAGAGGTTTCTTAAAGAGACGTTGCATAAGAACCTGCACAGTATTAGTCAATATTTCTATTCGATTCAAATGGTAATCCACTAATAACTCTTCCCCAGGAGCTATTTTTTTTATTGCGCACAGGACTACCCGATTCTCTTCACGTCCCTCATATATGCAATTTAGTTGTTTGTTTGTTGTCCCAGGTAGTATGTTGTTTATAAACCCTGCGATATTGCTAGAAGCTTTAGGCCTTCCATCAATATAGATATTCACTCCCTTATTTTTATCCTTGTTTACTAGTTGTATATAATTTGCAGCGAGTGCATATCTCCCCATACTTCGCATGTACCAGACCAGCCGCATCCAATCATTATAATTGTAACACAGTCCGACATAGTCCATCAATTTAGTTACTATATTGTATTTTACAATTATTCCATCCATGGAAAATAGCCCCAATCCATGCAGGGAGGATGGTGCAATGCGATATGTCCTATCGTTGACAACGAAGTCAACATCTATAGGAGGTATTTCCTTAGGTACCCATTGTTTCACTAGATGCTTATACCTGAGTGGAACCTCTATGTCTCTTATGCTCTCATCATCATAAGAGCATGATCCTCCTTTGGCAAGAAATAATTTCATGCATCTACAAAATTTTATTCTAACTTTTTCACCTCTGGTCCTTGTTTTCTTATCATATCTACTAGATGCAGACACATTTTCAGCCTCTATTTTTCCTAAGCTTTCCTCACTCAACGAAGAAATATCTGATAGGTACCTGTTTGGGTGTACCTTCAGTTTCATGTGCACGTGTTGTTAGTTAGTATTCCATCATCTTATTCAAAGTTCTAAATAAAAATTTCATATCTTTAGTTTTGGATGCACAATTAGACTAGGGTGCAATTAAAAATATTAGTGGTCAACCACCTAATTTAATGTGATATCTCTCTTGATTTTGGACAGATTAAGGACATATTAATGTGATAACACTAAGGACATGATAAATTTATGATATGGATCTAAGAAAAAAATAGTATTAAGGTTGTTGTTTGTTGGATTTGTGCCAATTAGAATTATTATAAGAAATGTCCATTGAAGATGAGGATCAATGCTATGGAGTAAGAAATCCAACCATCAGTTGGTGTGTTGCAAATATTGGGTTCTTTAGTTGGAAATATGTCTGAGGCAAGCCAAGAGTAGAACTACAAATACTAGTTTTGTTCAATACAAGAGTAGAAATATACAAATATTAGTTTTGTTCAAGCCAAGAGTAGAACTTTACAAATATTAGTTTTGTTCAATCCAAGTTGAAGAATAACTTAGTTATGATGATGGTTAGCGATAGTGAAACCCACATTTTTATGTAGGAAGTAGTGGTTGTTAAACTCAACGTGTAGTTGAAATTGGTGCAGTCTTTTTTCAAGGTAGTAAGATATAGTAGTTAGTTGACAGAGACATGTAGTTAGTTAGTTTTTATGCCATCAAGATCAATTGACCAAGAGTCCTCGAAATGGTTTGAGATGCTACTTCAAACTGGGCATAAAATGAATATCAAGACTCAGAATGCAGAACTTTCTACTTCGATGGATTACTGGGATATGATTTTAGCTAGAGCACCCCTCACTCTTGGGTTCTGTGCCTTGGAAGTTGCTTTACTCATTGATTTCGACAACTAGTGTTTTGCTCAGTTTGAAGCAATGCAACATTTTTATTAAGGGGTCCAATTTATGAAACCATGCCTCGAGAGTGGATGGATAATTTGGTCACCTAGTCCATGCCTAAACAAGATTGCATCATCTCACAAAACTCAAAAATGTTCCTCCGTTAGTCCTTTATGCCCTGAGAAAGAATTGGTCAAGAGTCCTCGAAATGGTTTGGGATGCGACTTGCAACTAGGTATAAAAAGAAAAATGAGTCTCGGATCGAGGAACCATCATCTCTGTTGAATTCCTCACATAGGATTTTAGCTAGAGCACCCCTCACTCCCGGTTCCAATCCCTCAGAAGTTGTTTGTTTCATCGATTTTGATAACTAATGCTTTGCTCAGTAAGAAGCAATGCAACATTTGGATTTAGGGGTCCAATTTAGGAAACCATGCATCGAGAGTGGATGGATATTGTGGTCACCTATTTCATGTCTAAACAATCATTCCAAATCTCATGGAGCTCAAAAATGCTGCTACGTTAGGCTTTTATGCCTCGAGGATGAATTTCCAATAGTCCCCAAAATGGTTTCGGATGCAATTTGCAATTGGGTATAAAATGAAAACCAAGACTTGGATTAAGGAACTGTTGACTCTGATGGATTCTTGGGATAGGATTTCCACCAGAACACCCCTCACTCCCGAGTGCTATGGCTTTACTCATTGATTTCGAGAACTAGTGTTTTGTTAAGTTTGAAGAAAACTAACATTTGGATTAAGGGGTCCAATTTATGAAACCGTACCTCAGGAGTGGATGGAGAATATAGTCACCTATTCCATGCCTAAATAATCTTACAACATCTCATGGAACTCAAAAGTGTTGCTCCATTGGATTTTTATGCCCTCAGGAGCAATTGGCCAAGAGTCCCCGAAATGGTTTTGGATGCAACTTGCAACTGGGCATATAACAAATATAGAGACTCGTATTGAGGAATCGTCGACTCCGATAGATTCCTGGGATGGGATTTCATCTACAAAACCCCTCACTCATGGGCGCCATGCCTCAGAAGTTGCTTTAATCATTGATTTCGAGAATTAGTGTTTTGCTCAGTTTGAAGCAATGCAACATTTGCATTAAGGGTCCAATTTACCAAACCATGCCTTAGGAGTGGATGGATAATTTGGTCACCTAGTCCATGACTAAAAAATATTTCACAACCTCGCAGAACTCAAAAATATTTCTCAATTAGTCTTTTATGCCCTGAGCAAGAATTGGCCAAGAGTCCCTGAAATGGTTTGGGATGCGACTTGCAACTAGGCATAGAATGAAAACTGAGTCTTGGATTGAGGAACCATCATCTCTGTTGTATTCTTGGCATAGGATTCTAGCTAGACCACCCATGACTCCTGGTTCAAACCCCTCAGAAGATATTTTTTTCATCAATTTTGATAACTAGTGCTAAGCTCAGTAAGAAGCGATGCAACATTTGGATTTAGGGGTCGAATTTACAAAACCATGCCTCAGGAGTAGATGGAGAATGTGGTGACCTATACCATGCCTAAAAATCCATGCAGAATCTCATGGAGATTAAAAATACTGCTCTGTTAGGATTTTATGCCCCGAGGAGGAATTGTCAAGACTCCCCGAAATGGTTTGGGATGCGACTTGCAACTAGGCATAAAATGAAAACCAAGACTTGTATTGAGAAACCATTGACTCCAATGGATTACTAGGATATGATTTCATCTAGAGCACCCCTCACTCTTGGGTGCCATGCCTCAGAAGTTTCTTTACTTATTGATTTCGAGAACTAGTGTTTTTCTCAGTTTGAAGAAAAAAAACATTGTTTGATTAAGGGGTCCAATTTACGAAACTGTGCCTCGAGAGAGGATTGAAAATATATTCACCTATTCCATGCCTAAACAATCTTGCAACATCTCACGAAACTCAAAAATGATGCTCAGTTAGGATTTTATGCTCTCAGGAGCAATTGATCAAGATTCCCCGAAATGGTTTGGGATGCAACTTGCAACTGGGCATATAACGAATATCGAGACTCGGATTGAGAAACCGTCGACGCCTATGGATTCCTGAGATAGGATTTCATCTAGAGAATGCCTCACTCACAGGCGACATGCCTTAGAAGTTTTTTAATCATTGATTTTGAGAACTAGGGTTTTTCTCAAATTGAAGAAATGCAACATTTGGATTAAGGGTCCAATTTACAAAACCATCCTTTAGTAGCGAATGGATAATTTGGTCACCTAGTCCATGCCTAAAAAAATTTGTAGCATCTCACGGAACTCAAAAATGTTTCTCTGCTAGTCTTTTATGCCCTGAGAAGGAATTGATCAAGAGTCCCCAAAATGGTTTGGGATGTGACTTGCTACTGGGCATAAAATGAAAACTGTGTCTAGGATTTAGGAACCGTCCTCTCTATTGGATTCCTGGAATAAGATTTTATCTAGAGCATACCTCACTCACTGTTCCAACCCCTTAGATGTTTTTTTTTTCATCGATTTAGATAACTAGTGCTATGCTCAATAAGAAGCAATGCAACATTTGGATTTAGGGGTCCAATTTACGAAACCATGCCTCGGGAGAAGATGGACAATGTGTTCATCTAGTCCATGCCTAAAAAATCATGTAAAATTTCATGGAGCTCAAAAATGATACTCTGTTAGGCGTTTATGCCCCGAGGAGGAATTGCCAAGAATCCCCGAAATGGTTTGGGATATGACTTGCAATTGGGCATAAACTGAAAACCAAGACTTGGATTGAGGAACCGTCGAATTTGTTGGATTCCTAGGATAGGATTTCAGCTAGATCATGCCTCACTCTTGGGTTCCAAGCCTCAAAAGTTTCTTTACTCATTGATTTCAAGAACTAGTGTGTAGCTTAGTTTGAAGAAAAAAAACATTGTTGGATTAAGGGGTCTAATTTACGAAACCGTGCCTTGGGAGAGGATGGAAAATATTGTTACCTAGTCCGCACCTAAACAATCTTGAAGCACCTCACAAAACTCAAAAACACTGCTACATTAGGTTTTTATGCGCTCAGGAGCAATTGGCCAAGAGTCCCCAAAATGTTTTGGGATGTGACTTGCAACTAGGCATATAACGAATATCAAGACTCAGATTGAGGAACTGTGGACTCTGATCGATTCCTGGGATAAGATTACATCTAGAGAACCCCTCACTCAGGGGTTCCATGCCTTAGAAGTTGCTTTAATCATTGATTTCAAGAACTAGTGCTTTGCTCATTTTGAGGCAATGCATCATTTGGATTAAGGGTCC
Source organism: Picea engelmannii (assembly GCA_009831015.1). Lineage (NCBI taxonomy): Eukaryota > Viridiplantae > Streptophyta > Pinopsida > Pinales > Pinaceae > Picea > Picea engelmannii. The sequence continues at coordinate 374,810 of ML784244.1, read as the reverse complement.
AACTTATGAAACCATGCCTCAATAGAGGATGGATAATTTGGTCACCTGGTCCATGCCTAAACAAGCTTGTAGAATCTTACAAAACTCAAAAATGTTTCTTTGTTAATCTTTTATGCCCTGAGTGGGAATTGGCCAAGAGTCTCAGAAATGGTTTGGGATGTGACTTGCAACTGGGCATAAATTGAAAACTGAGTCTCGAATTGAGGAACCGTCGTATCTATTGGATTACTAACATAGGATTTTAGCTAGAGAACCCCTCACTCCCAGTTCCAACCCCTCAGAAGTTGTTTTTTTCATCAATTCCGATAACTAGTTCTTTGCTTAGTAAGAAGCATTGGAACATTTGGATTTAGTGGTCCAATTTACGAAAGCATGCCTTGGGAGAGGATGGTCAATGTGGTCATCTATTCCATGCCTAAAAAAGCATGAAAAATCTCATGGATCTCAAAAATGATACTCTGTTAGGATTTTATGCCCCGAGGAGGAATTGCCGAGAGTCCTCGAAATGGTTTGGGATGCGACTTGCAACTGGGCATAAAACAACAACCGAGACTCGGATTGAGGAACTGTTGACTCCGATGGATTCCTGGGATAGGATTTCACCTAGAGCACTCGTCACTCCTAGGTGCCATGCCTCGAAAGTTTGTTTAATCATTAATTTCGAGAACTACTGTTTTGCTCGGTTTAAAGTAAAAAAACATTTTTGGATTAAGGGGTCCAATTTACGAAACCGTGCCTCAGGAGCGGATGGAAAATATAGTCACCTAGTCCATGCTTAAAAAATCTTGCAGCATATCATGGAACTCAAAAATGCTACTCCATTGGGTTTTTATTCCCTCGGGATAAATTGGCCAAGAGTCCCCGAAATGGTTTGGGATGTGACTTGCAACTGGGTATATAACAAATATTGAGACTCGGATTGAGGAACCATTGAATCTGATGGATTCCTGGGATAGGATTTCATCTATAGCACCCCTCACTCATGGGTTCCATGCCTCAGAAGTTGCATTAATCATTTATTTCGAGAACTAGTGTTTGGCTCACTTTGAAGCAATGAAACATTTGGATTAAGGGTCCAATTTATGAAACCATGCCTCAGTAGAGGATGGATAATTTGGTCACCTAGTCCATTTCTAAACAATCTTGTAGCATCTCACGAAACTCAAAAATGTTGCTTCGTTAGTCTTTTATGATCTATGCGGGAATTGGCCAAGAGTCCTCGAAATGATATGGGATGTGACTTTCAACTAGGCATAAAACCAAAACCGGGTCTCGGATTGAGGAATCATCGTCTCTGTTGGATTCCTGGCATAGGATTTTAGCTAGAGCACCCCTCACTCTCGGTTCCAACCCCTCGAAAGTTATTTTTTTCATCAATTTCGATAACTAGTGCTATGATCAGTAAGAAGCAATGCAACATTTGGATTTAGGGGTCCAATTTATGAAACCATGCCTTCGGAGTGGATGGACAATGTGGTCACCTAGTACATGCCTAAAAAATCATGCAAAATCTCATGGATCTCAAAAATGTTGCTCCATTAGGATTTTATGCGCCGAGGAGGAATTCCCAAGAGTCCCCGAAATGGTTTGGGATCCAACTTGCAACTGGGAATAAAATGAAAAACTGAGACTCAGATTGAGGAACCATCAAATCTGATGGATTCTTGGGATAGAATTTCAGCTAGAGCACTGCTCACTCTCGGGTTCCATGCCTTGGAAGTGGCTTTACTCATTGATTTCAAGAACTAATGTTTTTCTTAGTTTCAAGAAAAAAAACATTGTTGGATTAAGTGGTGAAATATATGAAACCGTGCCTTGGGAGTGGATGAAAAATATAGTCACATATTCCACACTTAAAAAATCTTGCAGCATCTCACTGAACTCAAAAATACTGCTCCATTAGGTTTTTATGCCCTTAGGAGCAATTGGCCAAGAGTCCCTAAAATGGTTTGGGATGGGACTTGCAACTGGGAATATAATGAATATCGAGACTCTGATTGAGGAACCATTGATTCCAATGGATTCTTGGGATAAAATTTCATCTAGATCACCCCTCACTCATGGGTGCCACGCCTCAGAAGTTTATTTAATCATTGATTTCGTGAACTAGTGTTTTGCTCAGTTTGAAGCAATGCAACATTTGGATTAAGGGTCTAATTTACGAAACCATGCCTCGGTAGAGGATGGATAATTTGGTCACCTAGTCCATGCTTAATCAAGATTGCATCATCTCACGGAACTCAAAAATGTTTTTTCGTTATTCTTTTATGCCCTAAGCAGGAATGGGCCAAGTGTCCCCGAAATGGTTTGGGATGCGAATTACAACTGGGCATAAAATGAAAACCGAGTCTCGGATTGAGGAACCGTCGACTCTGATGGATTATTGGGATAGGATTTTAGAAAGAGCAGCCCTCACTCCTGGGTTCCATGGCTCAGAAGTTTCTTTACTCATTGACTTCGAGAACTAGTCTATTTCTCAGTTTGAAGCAAAAAAACATTGTTGGATTAAGGGGTCCCATTTATGAAACTGTGCCTTGGGAGTGGATGGAAAATATAGTCACCTATTCCACACCTAAAAAGTCTTGCAACATCTCACGAAACTCAAAAATGTTGCTTCATTAGGTTTTTATGCCCTGAAGAGCAATTGGTCAAGAGTCCCCGAAATGGTTTGGGATGCAACTTGCAACTGGGCATATAAGGAATATCAAAACTCGGATTGAGGAACAGTCAACTTCGATGGATTCCTAGGATAGGATTTCATCTAGAGAAATCCTCACTCACAGGTGCCATGCATTAGAAGTTTCTTTAATCATTGATTTCGAGAACTATTGTTTTTCTCAGTTTGAAGAAATGGAACATTTGGATTAAGGGTCCAATTTACCAAACCATGCCTCCGGAGCGGATGGATAATTTGGTCGCCTAGTCAATACATAAACAAGCTTGCAGCATGTCACGGAACTGAAAAATGTTGCTCCATTAGTATTTTATGCCTTGAGTGGGAATTGGCCAAGAGTCCCCGAAATGATTTGGGATGCGACTTGCAACTGGGCACAAAATGAAAACCGAGTCTCGTATTGAGGAACCATTGTCTCTGTTCGATTCTTGACATAGGATTTTAGCTCGAGCACCCCTCACTCTCGGTTCCAACCCATCAGAAGTTTTGTTTTTCATCGATTTCTATAACTAGTGCTATGCTTAGTAAGAAGCAATGCAACATTTGGATTTAGGGGTCCAATTTACAAAACCATGCCTCGGGAGTGGATGGAAAATGTGGTCACCTATTCCATGCCTAAACAAGCATGCAAAATCTCATCAAGCTCAAAAATGTTACTCTGTTAGGCTTTTATGCGCCGAGGATGAATTGCCAAGAGTCCCCGAAATGGTTTGGGATGCGACTTGCAATTGGGCATAAAATGAAAACCGAGACTTGGATTGAGGAACCATCGAATCTGATAGATTCCTTGGATATGATTTCATCTAGATCACCCCTCACTCCCAGGTTCCAAGCCTTAGAGGTTGCTTTACTCATTGATTTCAAGAACTAGTGTTTTTCTTAGTTTGAAGAAAAAAAACATTGTTGGATTAAGGAGTCCAATTTACGAAACTGTGCCTTGGGAGTGGATGGAAAATATTGTCACCTAGTCAACGCCTAAACAATCTTGAAGTATATCATGAAACCCAAAAATGCTTCTATGTTAGGTTTTTATGTCCTCGGGAGAAATTGGCCAAGAGTCCTCGAAATGTTTTGGAATGCGACTTACAACTGGGAATATAACGAATATTGAGACTCGGATTGAGGAACTATGGAATCTGATTGATTCCTGGGACACGATTACATCTAGAGCACCCCTCACTGATGGGTGCCATGCCTCAGATTTTTCTTTAATCATTGATTTCAAGAACTAGTGTTTTTCTCATTTTGAAGCAATGCATCATTTGGATTAAGGGTCCAACTTACGAAACCATGCCTCAATAGCAGATGGATAATTTGGTCACATAGTCCATGCATAACCAAGCTTGCAGCATATTATAGAACTCAAAAATGTTGCTATGTTAGTCTTTTATGCCCTGAGCGGGAATTGGCCAAGAGTCCCGTAAATGGTTTGGGATGCGACTTGCAAATGGGCATAAAACGAAAATTGAGTCTTGGATTGAGGAACCATCGTATCTATTGGATTCCTGGCATAGGATTTTAGCTAGAGCAACCCTCATTCCCGGTTCCAACCCCTAAGAAGTTGGTTTTTTCATTGATTTTGATAACTAGTGCTTTGCTCAGTAAGAAGCAATGTAACATTTGGATTTAGGGGTCCAATTTACAAAACCATGCCTTGAGAGTGGATGGTCAATGTGGTCACCTAGTCCATGCTTAAAAAAGCATGCAAAATCTCATGGATCTCAAAAATGATACTCCGTTAGGATTTTAAGCCACGAGGAGGAATTGCCAAGAGTCCAGGAAATGGTTTGGGATGTGACTTGCAACTGGGCATAAAACGACAACCGAGACTCGGATTGAGGAACCGTCGACTCCAATGGATTCTTGGGATAGGATTTCAGCTAGAGCACCCCTCACTCCTTGGTTCCATCCCTCGAAAGTTTCTTTACTCATTGATTTTGAGAACTAGTGTTTTTCTCAGTTTTAAGTAAAAAAACATTGTTGGATTAAGGGGTCCAATTTACGAAACTGTGCCTCGTGAGTGGATGGAAAATATAGTCCCCTATTCCAATCCTAAACTATCTTGTAACATATCATGAAACTCAAAAATGCTACCCTGTTAGGTTTTTGTTCCCTCGGGAGAAATTGGCCAAGAGTCCCTGAAATGGTTTGGGATGTGACTTGCAACTGGGCATATAACAAATATCGAGACTCAGATTGAGGAACCGTTGAATCTGATGTATTCTTGGGATAGGATTTCATCTATAACGCCACTCACTCACGAGAGCCAAGCTTTAGAAGTTTCTTTAATCATTTATTTCAAGAACTAGTGTTTTGCTCACTTTGAAGCAATGCAGCATTTAGATTAAGGGTCCAATTTATGAAACCATGCATGGGTAGCGGATGGATAATTTGGTCACCTAGTCCATTCCTAAACAATCTTGCAAAATCTCACGAAACTCAAAAATGTTTCTTCGTTAGTCTTTTATGACCTGAGCAGGAATTGGCATCTTCGAAATGGTTTGGGATGCGACTTGCCACTGGGCATAAAAGAAAACTGAGTCTCCATTTGAGGAACCGTCATCTCTGTTCGATTTCTGACATAGGATTTTATCTAAAGCACCCCTCACTCCCGGTTCCAACCCCTCGGAAGTTGTCTTTTTCATCAATTTCGATAACTAGTGCTATGCTTAGTATGAAGCAATGGAACATTTGGATTTAGGGATCCAATTTATGAAACCATGCCTCGGGAGTGGATGGAGAATGTGGTCACCTAGTACATTCATAAACAAGCATGCATAATCTTATGGAGCTCAAAAATGTTGCTCTGTTAGGATTTTATTCCCTGAGGAGGAATTCTCAATAGTCCCCGAAATGGTTTGGGATCCGACTTGAAACTGAGAATAAAATGAAAATCAAGACTTGGATTGAGGAATCGTCGACTCTGATGGATTCCTAGGATATAATTTCAGCTAGAGCACCCCTCACTCCCAGGTGCCATGCCTCGGAATTTTCTTTACTCATTGATTTCAAGAACTGGTGTTTTGCTCAGTTCTAAGAAAAAAAACATTGCTGGATTAAGGGGTGAAATTTACGAAATCGTGCCTTGGGAGAGGATGAAAAATATAGTCACATATTCCATGCCTAAAAAATCTTGTACCAGCTCACTGAACTCAAAAATAATTCTCCATTAGGGTTTCATGCCCCCAGGAGCAATTGGCCAAGAGTCTCTGAAATGGTTTGGGATGCGACTTGCAACTGGGCATATAACGAATATCAAGACTTTGATTGAGGAACCGTCAACTCCAATGGACTCCTAGGATAGGATTTCATCTAGATCACCCCTCACTCACAGATGCCATGCCTCAGAAGTTTCTTTAATCATTGATTTCAAGAACTAGTGTTTTGCTCAGTTTCATGAAATGCATCATTTGGATTAAGGGTGTAATTTATGAAACCATACCTTGGTAGATAATGGATAATTTGGTCACCTAGTCCATGCCTAAACAAGATTGAAACATCTCATGGAACTCAAAAATGTTTCTCGTTAGTGTTTTTTTCCCTGAGCGGGAATTGGCCAAGAGTCCCCGAAATGGTTTGGGATGCGAATTGCAACTGGGCATAAAATGAAAATTGAGTCTCGGATTGAGGAACCGTCGACTCCAATGGATTCTTGGGATATGATATTAGCTAGAGCACCCATGACTCCTAGGTGCCATGACTCTGAAGTTTCTTTACTCATTGATTTCAAGAACTAGTGTTTTTCTCAGTTTGAAGCAAAAAAAGATTGTTGGATTAATGGGTCCCATTTACGAAATCATTCCTTGGGAGCGGATGGAAACTATAGTCACCTAGTTCATGCCTACAAAATGTTGCAGCATCTCACGGAACTCAAAAATGCTTCTTCTGTAGGTTTTTATGCCCTCAGGAGAAATTGGCCAAGAGTCCCCAAAATGGTTTGTGATGTGACTTGCAATCGGGCATATAACAAATATCGAGACTCAGATTGAGGAATAATTGACTTTGATGGATTCCTGGGATAGGATTTTTTCTAGAGAAATCCTCACTCATAGGTGCCATACCTTAGAAGTTTCTTTAATCATTGATTTAGAGAACTATTGTTTTTGTCAGTTTGAAGAAATGGAACATTTGGATTAAGGGTCCAATTTACCAAACCATGCCTCTAGAGAGGATAGGTAATTTGGTCACTTAGTCCATGCCTAAAAAACTTTCATCATGTCACGTAAATGAAAAATGTTTCTCCATTAGTCTTTTATGCCTTGAGAGGGAATTGGCCAAGAGTCCCGGAAATGGTTTGGGAAGCGACTTGCAATTAGGCATAAAATGAAAACCGAGTCACAGATTGAGGAAACGTTGTCTCTATTGGATTCTTGACATAGAATTTTAGCTGCATCACCCCTCACTCCCAGTTCCAACCCCTCAGAAGTTGTTTTTTTCATCGATTTCGATAACTAGTGCTATGCTGAGTAATAAGCAATGCAACATTTGGATTTAGGGGTCCAATTTATGAAACCATGTCTCGAGAGAGGATTGAAAATGTGGTCATCTGTTCCATTCCTAAACAAGCATGCAAAATTTCATGGAGCTCAAAAATGATGCTCTGTTAGGCTTTTATGCCCCAAGGAGGAATTGCAAAGAGTCCCCAAAATGGTTTGGGATGTGACTTGCAACTAGGCATAAAATGAAAATCGAGACTCGGATTCAAGAACCGTCGACTCTGATGGATTCTTGGGATAGGATTTTAACTAGAGAACCCCTCACTCCCAGTTTCCATGTCTTGAAAGTTTCTTTACTCGTTGATTTTGAGAACTAGTGTTTTTCTCAGTTTGAAACAATAAAACATTGTTGGATTAAGGGGTCCAATTTACGAAACCATGCTTTGGGAGTAGATGGAAAATATAGTCACCTATTCCACACCAAAAAAATCTTGCAGCATCTCACAAAACTAAAAAATGTTGCTCCATTGGGTTTTTATGCCCTCGGGAGTAATTGGCTAAGAGTCCCTGAAATGTTTTGGGATGCGACTTGCAGTTTGGCATATAATGAATATCGAGACTCAGGTTGAGGAATCATCGACTCCAATGGATTCCTGGGACAATATTTCATCCAGATCACCCCTCACTCATGGGTGCCATGCCTCAGAAGTTGCTTTAATCATTGATTTCTCGAACTAGTGTTTTGCTCAGTTTGGAGGAATGCAACATTTCGATTAAGGGTCCAATTTACCAAAACCATGCCTCAGGAGTGGATGGATAATTTGGTCACCTATTCCATGCCTAAAAAATCTTGCATCATCTCACGAAACTCAAAAAAGTTGCTCCCTTAGTCTTTTATGCCCTGAGAGGGAATTGACCAAGAGTCCCCGAAATGGTTTGGGATGCGACTTGCAACTGGGCATAAAATGAAAAACGAGTCTCGGTTTGAGGAACCCTGGTCTCTTTTTTATTCCTAGCATAGGATTTTAGCTAGAGAACCCCTCACTCCTGGTTCCAACCCCTCGAAAGTTGTTTTTTCATCGATTTCGATAACTAGTGCTTTGCTCAGTAAGAAGCAATTCAACATTTGGATTTTGGGGTCCAATTTATGAAACCATGCCTCAAGAGAGGATGGACAATGTGGTCACCTATTCCATCCCTAAACAAGCATGCAAAATATCATGGAGCTCAAAAATAATACTTCGTTAGGATTTTATGCCTCGAGGAGGAATTGACAAGAGTCCCTGAAATGGTTTGGGATGCGACTTGCAACTAGGCATAAACCGACAACCGAGACTCGGATTGAGGAAACGTCAACTCTCATGGATTCCTAGTATAGGATTTCATCTAGAGAACCCCTCACTCCTGGGTGCCATGCCTCGGAAATTTCTTTACTCATTGATTTTGAGAACTAGTGTTTTGCTCAATTTGAAGCAAAAACAAATTGTTGGATTAAGGGGTCCAATTTATGAAACCGTGCCTTGGGAGCGAATGGAAAATATAGTCACCTAGTCCACACCTAAACAATCTTGCAGTATCTCATGGAACTCAAAAATGCTTCTCCATTAGGTTTTTATGCCCTCAGGAGCAATTGGCCAAGAGTCTCTGAAATGGTTTGGGATGCGACTTGCAACTGGGCATATAATGAATATAGAGACTCGGATTTAGGAACCGTTGACTCCGATGGATTCTTGGGATAGGATTTCATATAGATAACCCCTCATTCATGGGTTCCATGCCTCAAAAGTTTCTTTAATCATTGATTTCAAGAACTAGTGTTTTGCTCAGTTTTGGGCAATGCAACATTTGGATTAAGGGTCCAATTTACCAAACTATTCCTCAGGAGTGGATGGATAATTTGGTCATGCATTCCATGCCTAAAAAATATTGCAACATCTCACGAAACTCAAAAAAATTTCTCCATTAGTCTTTTATGCCCTGAGCGGGAATTAGCCAAGAGTCCCTGAAATGGTTTGGGATGCGACTTGAAATTGGGCATAAAATGAAAAATGAGTCTCATATTGAGGAACCGTCATCTCTATTGGATTCCTGGCATAGGATTTTAGCTAGAGCACCCCTCACTCATGGTTCCAACCCCTCAAAAGTTGTTTTTTTCATCGATTTCGATAACTAGTGCTCTACTCAGTAAGAAGCAATGCAACATTTGGATTTAGGGGTCCAATTTATGATGCCATGCCTCAAGAGCGGATGGATAATGTGGTTACCTAGTACACACATAAAAAAGGATGAAAAATCTCATGGAGCTCAAAAATGTTGCTCTGTTAGGCTTTTATTGCTTGAGGAGGAATTCTTAATAGTCCCCGAAATGGTTCGAGATGCGACTTGCAACTGGGAATAAAACAAAAAATGAGACTCGGATTGAGGAACCATCGACTCCAATGGATTCCTGGGATAGGATTTTATATAGAGAACCCCTCACTTCTGGGTGCCATGCCTCAGAGGTTTCTTTACTCATTGATTTCGAGAACTAGTGTTTTGCTCAGTCTGAAGCAAAAAAACATTGTTGGATTAAGGGGTCCAATTTACGAAACCGTGACTTAGGAGTGGATGGAAAATATAGTCACCTATTCAACACCTAAACAGTCTTGCAGTATCTCATAGAACTCAAAAATGTTGCTCCATTTGGGATGCGACTTGCAACTGGGCATATAACGAATATCGAGACTCAGATTGAGGAACCGTCGAATCTGATGGATTCGTGGGATAGGCTTTCATCTAGAGCACCCATCACTCACCTATTCAATGCCTAAAAAAGCTTACAGCATCTCCCAAAACTCAAAAATGTTGCATCGTTAGTCTTTTATGCCCTGAGCGAGAATTTGCCAAGATTCCCTATATGGTTTGGGATGAGACTTGCAACTGGGAATAAAATGAAAACTGATTCTCAGATTGAGGAACCGTCATCTCTGTTGGATTCCTGTCATAGGAGTTTATCTAGAGCACCCCTCACTCCTAGTTCCAACCCCTCGGAAGTTTTTTTTTCATCGATTTTGATAACTAGTGCTATGCTCATTAAGAAGCAATGAAACATTTGGATTTAGGGGTCCAATTTCTGAAACCATGCTTCGGGAGAGGATGGAAAATGTGGTCACCTAGTCCATGCCTTAAAAAGCATGCAGAACCTCAGGGAGCTCAAAAATGCTGCTTCCTTAGGATTTTATGCCCCGAGGAGGAATTCCCAAGAGTCCCCGAAATGGTTTGTGATGCGACTTGCAACAGGGAATAAAACAAAAACCGAGACTCTTATTGAAGAACCACTTACTTCGATGGATTCCTGGGATAGGATTTCAGCTAGATCACCCCTCACTCCTAACTGCCATTCCTCAAAAGTTGTTTTACTCATTGATTTCGAGAACTAGTGTTTTATTCAGTTTGAAGCAAAAAAACAATGCTGGATTAAGGGGTCCAATTTACAAAACCTTGCCTCGGGAGCGGCTACAAACCATAGTCACCTAGTCCATGCCTAAACAATATTGCATCATCTCACGAAACTCAAAAATGCTGCTACGTTAGGTTTTTATGCCCTCGGGAGAAATTGGCCAAGAGTCCCTGAAATGGTTTGGGATGCGACTTGCAACTAGGGAGATAACGAATATCGAGACTCGGATTGCAAAACCGTCAACTCCTATGGATTCCTGGGATAGGATTTCATCTAGATCACCCTTCACTCACGGGTGCCATGCCTCAGAAGTTTCTTTAATCATTGATTTCTAGAACTAGTGCTTTTCTCAGTTTAAAGCAATGCAACATTTGGATTAAGGGTCTAATTTATGAAGGCATGCCTCAGTAGAGGATGGAAAATTTGGTCACCTAGTACATGCCTAGACAAGATTGCATCATCGCACAGAACTCAAAAATGTTTCTCTATTTATGCCCTAAGCGGGAATTGGTCAAGAGTCCCTAAAATGGTTTGGGATGCTACTTGCAACTAGGAATAAAATGAAAACCAATTCTTGGATTGAGGAACTGTCATCTCTGTTGGATTCCTAGCATAGAATTTTATCTAGAGAACCCTTCACTCCTAGTTCCAACCCCTTGGAAGTTGTTTTTTTCATCAATTTTGATAGCTAGTGCTTTGCTCAGTAAGAAGAAATGCAACATTTGGATTTAGGGGTCCAATTTACGAAACCATGCCTCGGGAGTGAATGGACAATGTGGTCACCTATTCGATGCCTAAACAAGCATGCATAATCTCATGGATCTCAAAATTGATACTCCGTTAGGATTTTATGCCCCGAGGAAGAATTGTTAAGAGTCCCAGAAATGATTTGGGATGTGACTTGCAACTGGGCATAAAACAAAAAATGAGACTCAAACTAAGGAACCGTCGACTCCGATGGATTTCCAGGATAGGATTTAAGCTGGAGAACCCCTCACTCCCATGTTCCATGCCTCAAAAGTTTCTTTACTCATTGATTCCGAGAACTAGTGTTTTCCTCAGTTTGAAGTAAAAAAACATTGTTGGATGGAAAATATAGTCACCTATTCCATACCTAAAAAATGTTGCAGCATCTCATAGAACTAAAAAATGCTGCCTCGTTAGGTTTTTATGCCCTCAGGAGCAATTGGTCAAGAGTCCCCAAAATGGTTTGGGATAAGACTTGCAACTAGGCATATAACAAATATCGAGACTCAGATTGAGGAACCATTGAATTTGATGGATTCCTGAGATAGGATTTCATCTAGAGAAATCCTCACTCATAGGGTCCATGCCTCAGAAGTTTCTTTAATCATTGATTTTGAGAACTAGTGTTTTGCTCAGTTTGAAGCAATGCAACATTTGGATTAAGGGTCCAATTTACCAAACCATGCCTCGGGAGCGGATGGATAATTTGGTCACCTAGTCCATGCCTAAATAAGCTTGCAACATGTCATGGAACTCAAAATTGTTGCTTTGTTAGTCTTTTATGCCCTAAGCGGGAATTGGACAAGAGTCCACGAAATGGTTTGGGATGCGACTTGCAACTGGAAATAAAATGAAAACCAAGTCTTGGATTGAGGAACCATCATCTCTGTTGGATTCCTCTCATAGGATTTTAGCTAGAGCACCACTCACTCCTGGTTCCAGCCCCTCATAAGTTGTTTTTTTCATCGATTTCGATAACTAGTGCTATGCTCAGTAAGAATCAATGCAACAATTGGATTTAGTGGTCCAATTTATGAAACCATGCCTCGAGAGATGATGGACAATGTGGTCATATATAGTACATTCCTAAACAAGCATGCATAATCTCATGGAGCTTAAAAATGTTGCTTCGTTAGGCTTTTATGCCCTGAGGAGGAATTTCCAAGAGTCCCCCAAATGGTTTGAGATGCAACTTGCAACTAGACATAAAATGAAAACCGAGACTCAGATTGAGGAACCATCGACTCTGATGGATTCCTAGTATATTATTTCAGCTAGAGCACCCCTCACTCCCACGTTCCATCCCTCACAAGTTTCTTTACTCGTTGATTTCTAGAACTAGTGTTTTGCTCAATTTGAAGCAAAAAAACATTGTTGGATTAAGGGGTTCAATTTACGAAATTGTGCCTCGAGAGAGGATGAAAAATATAGTCACCTATTCCACTCCTAAACAATCTTGCAGCATCTCACAGAACTCAAAAATGCTACTCTGTTAGGTTTCTATGCCCTTAGGAGAAATTGGCCAAGAGTCCCCAAAATGGTTTGGGATGCGACTTGCAACTAGGCATATAATGAATATCTAGACTCAGATTGAGGAACCCTCGACTCCGATGGATTCCTAGGATATGATTTCATCTAGAGAACCCATCACTCATGGGTGCCATGCCTCAGAAGTTGGTTTAATCATTGATTTCGAGAACTAGCGTTTTGCTCATTTTGGGGCAATGAAGCATTTGGATTAAGGGTCCAATTTACCAAACCATGCTTTATGAGTGGATGGATAATTTTTTCACCTATTCCATGCCTAAAAAATCTTGCATCATCTCATGAAACTCAAAAATGTTGCTTCTCTAGTCTTTTATTCCTTGAGCGGGAATTGGCCAAGAGTCCCCGAAATGGTTTGGGATCCGACTTGCAACTGGGAATAAAATGAAAATCAAGTCTCGGATTGATGAACCTTCATCTCTGTTGGATTCCTGGTAGAGGATTTTAGCTAGATCACCCCTCACTCCTAGTTCCAACCCCTCAGAAGTTGTTTTTTTCATCGATTTTGATAACTAGTGCTATGCTCAGTAAGAAGCAATGCAACATTTGGATTTAGGGGTCCAATTTATGAAACCATGACTTGGGAGTAGATGGAAAATATCTTCACCTAGTACATTCCTAGACAAGGATGAAGAATCTCATGGAGTTCAAAAATGATTCTTCGTTAGGCTTTTATGCCCGAGGAGGAATTCCCAAGAGTCCCCGAAATGGTTTGGGGTGCGACTTGCAACTAGGAATAAAACGAAAAATGAGACTCAGATTGAGGAAACGTCGACTCCGATGGATTCCTGGGATATTATTTCAACTAGAGCACCCCTCACTCTCGAGTTCCATGCCTCGGAAGTTGCTTTACTCATTGATTTCGAGAACTAGTGTTTTTCTCAGTTTGAAGCAAAAAGACATTGTTGGATTAAGGGGTCCAATTTATGAAACTGTTCCTTGGGAGGGGATGAAAAATATAGTCACCTTGTCCACACCTAAACAATATTGTAGCACCTCACAGAACTCAAAAATGCTACTCCATTAGGTTTTTATGGCCTCAGGAGAAATTGGACAAGAGTCCCCGAAATGGTTTGGGTTGAGACTTGCAACTGGGAATATAATGAATATCGAGACTCTGATTGAGGAACCATCAACTTCAATAGATTCCTGTGATAGGATTTCATCTAGATCACCCCTCACTCATGGGTGCCATGCTTAGAAGTTGCTTTAATCATTGATTTTGAGAACTAGTGTTTTGGTCAATTTGAAGAAATGCAACATTTGGATTAAGGGTCCAATTTTCAAAACCATGCCTCGGTAGTGTATGGATGATTTGGTCACCTAGTCCATGCCTAAGAAATCTTGCAGCATCTCATGGAAATAAATAATGTTGCTCCATTAGTATTTTATGCCCTGAGTAGGAATTGGCCAAGAGTCCCCGAAATGGTTTGGGATGTGACTTGCAACTGGGCATAAAATGAAAACTGAGTCTTGGATTGAGGAACCATCATATTTGCTAGATTCCTTGCATAGGATTTTAGCTATAGCACCCCTCACTCCCGGTTCCAACCCCTCAGAAGTTTTTTTTTTCATCGATTTTGATAACTAGTGCTTTGCTCAGTAAGAAGAAATGCAACATTTGGATTTAGGGGTCTAATTTACAAAAGCATGCCTCGAGAGAGAATGGACAATTTGGTCACATATTCCATGCCTAAACAAGCATGTTGAATCATATGGAGCTCAAAAATGTTTCTCCGTTAGGATTTTATGCCCCAAGGAGGAATTGCCAAGAGTCCTTGAAATGGTTTGGGATGCGACTTGGAACTGGGAATAAAACAAAAACAAAGATTTGGATTGAGGAACCGCCGACTCTGATGGATTCCTAGGATAGGATTTCTGCTAGAGCACCCCTAACTCTTGGGTGCCGTGCCTCAAAAGTTTATTTACTCATTAATTTCAAGAACTAGTGTCTTGCTCAGTTTGAAGCAAAAAAACATTGTTGGATTAAGGGGTCCAATTTATGAAACCATGCCTTGGGAGTGGATGGAAAATATTGTCACCTATTGCATGCCTAAACAATCTTGCAGCATCTTACGGAACTCAAAAATGTTGCTCCATTAGGTTTTTATGCCCTCAGGAGCAATTGGCCAAGAGTCCTCGAAATGGTTTGGGATGGGACTTGAAACTGGGCATATAATGAATATCGAGACTCATATTGAGGAAAAATCCACTTTGATGGATTTATGGGATAAGATTTCATCTAGAGAACCCCTCACTCCTGGGTTCCATGCCTTGGAAGTTGCTTTAATCATTGATTTTGAGAACTAGTGTTTTTCTGAGTTTGAAGCAATGCAACATTTGGATTAAGGGTCAAATTTACCAAACCATGCCTCGAGAGAGGATGGATAATTTAGTCACCTATTCCATGCCTAAAAAATCTTGCATGATCTCACGAAAATAAAAAATGTTTGTCTGTTAGTCTTTTATTCCCTAAGTGGGAATTGGCCAAGAGTCCACGAAATGGGTTGGGATGCGATTTGCAACTGGGCATAAAATGAAAACTGAGTCTCGGATTGAGGAACCGTACTCTCTGTTGGATTCTTTTAATAGGATTTTAGCTATAGAACCCCTCACTCCCAGTTCCAACTGCTCGGAAGTTGATTTTTTCATCGATTTGGATAACTAGTGCTTTTCTCAGTAAGAAGCAATGCAACATTTGGATTTAGGGGTCCAATTTACAAAACCATGCCTTGGGAGAAGAAGGAAGATGTTGTCACCTAATCCATGCCTAAAACATCATGCAGAATCTCATGGATCTCAAAAATGCTTCTCTGTTAGGCTTTTATGCCCCGAGGAGGAATTGCCAAGAGTCCCCAAAATGGTTTGGGATGCGACTTGCAACTGGGCATAAAACAAAAATTGAGACTTGGATTGAGGAATCATCGACTCCGATGGATTCCTGGGATAAGATTCAGCTAGAGAACCCCTCGCTCTTAGGTGCCATGCCCTCGGAAGTAGTGGACAATTTTGATGTGGACAGTTTTGCATGGAGGCATTTCTCCCGGACCTCTTCATGAAAGATTGTGAATCTATGGTGCATGTACTAAATATGTGAGATGTGGGTTTATGATAATATTTTCAATTTTCCAATAACATTCTCCATTGACCTTGTGTAAACCATTCCATTTGGTGTTTGTTGCATTAAGTGTAAAGAACAATGTTAGAGGATTATAAGACGTAATTTAGGTATGAGCTATTTGTTACCTCTTTATTACCTTTTATTTTAATTGTATCCATATTTTGTATTGATAAAATGAGGAATTAATCCGAAACTGATGCCATTAGAGACAAACTCAATCCTATAGGCCAACTAAGGAGAAAACACAACACATGCTAATTAATCTAGGAGTCAAGCATGGAAACAAACCTTCTCACAAAGAAACGCTAGTTGGTGATGGAATCCAACATCGCAGAATCGATGCGCGAAGGGGTTGAGTTTCGACGGGTGGGAAATTTACGTTTACATCCTTCTTAACGAACTAATTCCCTGGTGCAAGTTACCTCACCGAGTAGTGGGAAACCCTCCAAGGATTTTGAGTGAGTCTAGCCAAAGTTGATCCCAGGTACAACACCACCTTCCCTGTGTTGTCACCTTCTGTAGGAAGTATAAACGATTATGGCCTTTATGGTACCACCTACTATACCAAAGAAGAGGGGGGACAGTCGGAAGTCGACACCAAGACCAACAAAGTAGGGTTGATTACTCAGAGGGCCCTAATGCGACCTCGTGATTGACCCATGTGTTAGAAGGGATTCCCAAAATCAGTGATATAGATACTGGATTTTACTCCCTAACTCAAGGCTTTATGTTTGTTTAGAAACTTTGGAAATTTGTTCTCACAATCCTATTCCAAATATCTACACCTAAGCTAAGATGGGTTTGAAGAGCCCTGTTGGGACTCAGAAATGTCGTATTTTCATACACCTTTCCCTTCACTATTCCTTACATTTCATCGCCCAATTAAACCTTCGTCATATCATTTTCATAAATACATTTGGGTTTCACAGTATTATTTTCCACTTTATTCATTTTAGTATTAAAAGTGAATTTATGATTAAATATTAGAAAATATACATGTTTTCATATATATCTCAATTATGTGTGAGCTTTGTAATGTGTAGGAATATGTGGATGATTAATTCAAAGAGAC
>ML784244.1:335381-351200 GCA_009831015.1 Picea engelmannii | reverse complement strand
TTATTGTGTGAGCTCACATATGTCATTGTTGTTAACTCTTCACATGTTGTATTTCCCTTATGCAATTTCATGCTTTCCTAGTTAGTGTTTCAATGCTTTCTTAGATTAGTTTGATTTCAGCAACATAGATTAGATTATATTAGCTCTACTTCAGTCCTGCACAAACAGTGCATGTGCTTCATCAATTTACGTACCCCGGATTGACAATTAAATAGTTGGGCAAGTACTACAACGTTATTATAACGACATAGATTTCGCCTGACAAGCCCTAGAAAAGTTGCTAGATAAATTTTAATTAGCACTTAATTTTAGGTTGTTGTTACTCAAAGGAGTGGTCGTGAAACTGATGGATTTTTGACTTGACTCTTTAAACCATGCAAGAGGAAAATGAAATGCAAGAAATTCAACTTCGATGAAAACTAGATATGGGAAGGAGCAAGAGGTTTTAAGAAAATAAATAATTTCTTGATAGATTACTATATGTGCAGTACTGCAAAATGACCCAAATTGTAAAAATACCATGCAAATACATGCATATACATGCCAGGTACATCGTCTAAAGTTTAATCACCATGAATATTCATCACTTGATTTGTAGGGGTAATACAATACATTATCTTGTTCATGGTTTTCATCACAAGTATCCCATGGATGGAGATAGGCTTGTATTCCCTCCTGCATTTATGTTTGTCATTGTACTCATAGTAAGTGATAAGCTACATAGAATACTAAGTTGAGAGTTTAGTTTACTAGCATATCTTCACTTTAAACACAGATCTATCAAATATTTAACTAACATATCTTCATCTTAATCATAAATTAATTAAATCTATGACATGGATAAAAAACTAAAAAGTGCAAATTTATATTTCAATGTTTTTAACCAAATATTCTAGGACAACTATACCTAAAGACTTCCTTTATCATATTCCTAATGGGAATTTATGGAGTATAGAATCACATAAATTTTTCTATCATTATTCCTAATGGGAATTTATGGAGTATATAATCACATATTTCCATATTTGTTCATTGCATCCATGTTTAGAGGTGGGATTATGATGTACATTTTTTATTATCTTACCCATTACTGCCTTGGCTTCGATACCTTCCAACTCCCTGGCTCATAAATTTAATATTCTCTACCTTTTATGATTATATTTAAGATGGCTTTTCCAGATTCTATATTCTATGTCAAATTAGATTGAAATGTTACATATTGAGGACATCACATGGTTGAGGACTTGTTGAGGACCTAGTTGTGGGTTTATTTCCTTAATTAGCCACAATCTCAAAGAGACAATGCCCATGATGATTTCCATAAAATGTACCTAGTAGACTTCCCTCATTGAATACTTCATGGAGGGTGATCCCCTTCTCAATACAAACATGCATAGTCTATCTTAGATGGAATTAAAGTGTGTTCCATAAAGATTTAGGTCCTAGTGTGTTGGTGGATTTTATAACTTGTGATTTCCTCTCTACAAAAGTATCACCATGAACCCAAAACCACATTGGATATAAGTGAATAGAGAGGTTTACTAATGCTAAGGGTTAAAACTATGCTAGTGAGGGAGGGAAGAGGATGCTTACCTAGTTGTTGTAGGGTGCTTACCCAACATATTATTCCTAAAGGTTTGTGGCTGCAAAGGAGGTACATCTGGGATCCCTATTTTGTATCAGTGTGAATGTATAGATAAGATATAAATTGGGGCAAAGAAAAATATCTCTATTGTAGTTGTTGGATATATTAAAGCACAAAGATGTTTAAGGCCCTCAATGTGTAATATGAAAGCTATTTTTCAATCAAATAGAATATCCTGGCATGGAAAAATTCTTTGTATGATGGAATTAATTATCTAGAAGTGAGTTATTTAAGTTTTCCTATATATTGGATAGTCATGCTATGTCATTGAAGAGATTTAAAAGGGAATAAATGATGGAATCATTGAAGAAGGAATTGCAGACCCACAAGGTCAATACAACAGTAACCTTGATGACTTCTTGATGAAACGACATGATTATAATACCTATGTCCAAGAGGAGGGAAATGATCCAAATCTGAAGCTCTATCAAGAAGAATTGTAGGGTTATGTCTATGAACGACAATTTCATTGCAGAAAAACTCATGAGAAATGGAACATGGAAGAGAAATCTAAATGTAAAGAAGGAAGAAATGGATACAAAGAGCATAGCATGAATATTTCATACCAAGAAGAACATACATGATACGTTTTTAGGTCTACATTTATGTTCTGGAATGAAAAGAGGCAGATCATATTTGTTATGTTTTGATGAAGCATGTGAATTTGAGAATGATAACTAGGAGGAGAAGAAGTATGAAATTTATCATCTGGAAGGCTTGTTGTAGGTGTGTCATGGTAAGGGCAAAGATGTCATCAGAGAAGACTTCAAAAATTCATTTTTTGGAAAAGTATTGGATTCAAATTGGGCTAAAGTGGCATACGAACTGCCCAGGAGTACCCCATATTCCATGATCAACTCCATAATTGATGAAGGAGATGATGATGAGGCATACAAGGTGGTAACATGAAATGGGCATCTAGTTTTACTATAGAATTTATTCCTATCCGAAAATAGGGGTATTTTCCACAACACTATGGAGGCCTAACATCATTTAAGAATGAGGGATGACCATATTTAAATGTTGGTCAGAAAGTTTCCAGATATTAATACCCCATTCATGATGAAAGCAAGGGTGATGATACTTTGGATAAATATTTGTTTGGTAGAATGGAAAGCTACTAACTAAATGATGAAGTTGAAAAATGGTTGTTTAACCAGAATAGACATGAGTATCCCTAAGACTGAAGTTGAACAATTTGAAATGCTTGATGGAAACAATGCAAAGAAACCATGCAAACTGAGGTGAAATAGGGATAGAACCATAATCCACAACTTTGATAGTTTTCCTATGAATAATGATGTTCATGAAATCCTTACAATCAAATTCAAGAGTACTTGTGAAAGACACATAGTAGGTTTGACAAAATCCCTTGAAAGGATCTTGTCTTGTACAACATAATTATTGGGATCTGCATTGAATGATGAGTTCAAGTATTCTACAGTCAAACATTACCATGGCAATAAAAAGGTGGATGTGCAATGTTACAGAAAATGATCATGAAGTTTTTAGAGCCTCAATACCCTAGACAAAGAGCTCTTTGATATTGTAAATATTTGTCAAGAATAGGTCACAAAGGAAGAGAAAGTTGATCATGCAGAGCATAATGATGACATTTCCCACTGTTGTGAACCAATATCAAACCAAACAATCATGTAATAACCATATGCATTCAACCAAACCCTAAATTTAGTATGAGCATCATTAGAAACCTATTGAAATGCTAAGTATCTAATTGTGGATTTTGCGATTTTGGAATCTTAAAGACCTCTTATTCAAACATTTGTGTGGAAATAAGGAGTCCAAATTTATTCATTCATTTTCCAAATCAAAACTCTCGGAATGAAAATACTCACCATTATTTTTTCCTTATGAATATTGACTCGAGGTCGAGGTCTCTATCTCCTTCTGCACATAGTGGCTTGAGGTATCTCTCTCCTTGCACCATAGTGGCCGAGGTCACTTTCTCCTTGCGCCACAATGGTGACGTGAAAATCACAGAAATGGAACCAGAAGATGATATTTCGATGGCTGGAATGGCTCTGGTACTGAGATACGAAGGTCTCAAAACCCTGGATGGATCCTGAAGTAGAGGTCTCTGTCTCCTTGCACTGCAGTGGCCGAGTTCACTTTATCCTTATGCCACAGTGGTGAAGTGAAAATCAAAGAAAATTAGGAGTTGGAAGATGATATTTCGGGGGATGGAATGGCTTTGATACTGAGATACGAAGGTCCCGAAACCATGGATGGCTCCCGAAGCAGAGACCTTTGAAATGAAAGAAAAACAAATAAGTGAATGAAAAAATAATACAAGGGAAATGGGCGCAGGAAAGCACGCAAGAGAGACAAAGCACAGTAACTGTATGTGTGTGTATTTTATCCTTTTCGGCCCTTTGATTTTTATAGATGGGTATAAATTTTAAAAGGGGAGATTTATTGACTCCAAAGAGGCTAGGAAATATTATTTTAATACCTTGATGATTAATTGTACATGTGGTTGATGGAGAGGCGTTGTGGAGAAAATAATAGGGGAAGTTAGGAATAGAGATTTTTCATTGGTTTCTAAAGGGGTCCACCAAATGCATAAAAAAAGAGAACATCTTAAATTCCATAAGGTTCCATTCCAAAAGAGAAGATCCTAAATGCCATAAGCTTACATTGTTTTTGGAGGTGAGGCTCCTTGTAATAAGACATTACATTTCCAATGGAAATTAGAGAGTGAACATTGTGTTTAGTTTGCAAAGTAGGAATAGGGTTGGGCTTGGAACTATTCATGTTAATTTGACATTTTTGACTTAATGATCAAAGGTATTTAACTATATTTTTTAGGTGTAAGTTAATAAGTGCATAAACAAACTTCATTTTTGAATGAAATACTCCCCTAACTTTGATATGAGTTTTGTCGAAATCCATAATCCTACTTCCTAAGTATTAATGGGAACTTCGACCATAGAAATTTGACCCCATAATTTTTGGCCCATGTTAAGATGACCTATAGAACCGTAATTTTGATAAAAATGAATACAAAACTCTACCTTGATGGAAAAAAAATGAACTCATGAGAAAGGTTGAGTTTGTCGCTTATTATTCACCCTTATTTCCTATAGTTGACAATGAGAATTTAAATTCATTGACCATGTTTGATAGCCAAAATGCCCCATGATGGGAAATTTGGATATCAAATTCCATCCCTGAGTGGGAATGTTATTGTGACCCTCAAAAGTGGCATTGAAAAATCACAAGCCCTTCAAAACCAAAAAAACACAGAGTGGTGGGAAATTACCATATGCCTTGGATATAATAATCAATTTACGAATTTTCAATAATTGAGAGGGATATATCTACTTACAATAATTGAGGGGGAAATTACCATATGCCTATATCTCTTCGTGTCCCTCTTAGTTAGCTACATTTGATTCATGATATGATGTTGCACCTTATGTTAGTTTCTATTAGGTATATCATTTATTTGTCTTTTTTCAAGGACTATGTAACAAATCTCAATTATAAGAAGATTCAAATAGGACCTAAGAACCTTAAGTTATTTCCTTAACCATGGGTGAAATAACACTATCATTCAATAGTAAAATTGTTACATTTCATTGTAAGACATCATGTGTACTGAGGGCTTGAGCCACCACAAAGGAAACATACAAATAATATTTGTCTTATGAACAAGATATGATACTATCCATTTTGAGGTTTGGCATAGAGATTGTTCTTATAGACTACACTACATTGCACCATAATATAATCCCTACACACCTTGAAAACCGTGTAACAACATTCAAATTAGACACAATATTCTTGCGACGAATTAGCTATACTATCGACAAACTTTTTTCATCAATAGTATAGCAAATTCGTCGCAAGATTATTTACATTCGTCTCTATTGTGATGATATCAAATGATTCTTGGATTCATTTCATATTTGGTTTATCAACTTGAAATTAAAATTTGATACTTTGCAAGCTAGCTGGACCTTAAGTCAAATACAAATAAGAAACTTGGAATCAATAACATATCTACTAGAACATATGAAAATTAGGGTTTATGGTTTACATGATGAATTGATGATGGAAGAAAGTGGGTGTGTGAGTTAAATTTGAGTCCATAAACCCTCCCATATCATTAAGGCATGGGAATAATTTATCCAGGTGAAATTTCAATGCATACAGATACAGTTTGAAAACATTTCAACGTTGGCCCCATTCACATATCATTGTTTCTCGCCTCTAGTATTTTTATGGTGTTGATTAAGCAATCAACAAAAAATATATATTTTTCATCACAACTATTATGCAGATAAATTTTATATATGTGTATGTAGAACGTAAAAGAAAAATGAAGAAATACTGATGAAAACCTAAAACTTGCATCAACCAAATTTTGCACTTTGAAAGAAAATTAGGGTTTATGGTTTACATGATGAATTGATGATCGAAGAAAGTGGTCAGTCAAATTTGAGTCCAGAAACCCTCCCATATCGTTAATTCATGCAAATAATCTATCCATGAAATATTTCAGTGCATACATAAATTGTTTGAAAAAATTTCAACGTTGGCCCCATTCACAGGTCATTGTTGTCGGTGTCTAGTCCTCGCACAATTTTCGTTCCATCTTGTTCCTTGTTCTATGTTCCTCATTCCTTGTTCCTTTTTCCTCATTGATTGACCATGGTGTAGTCCCCAAGATCAATTATTTTTGTATAGAACATACTAATGGCATAAAATGTCGCACACAAAGACCAAATTAATATCCTCTACATAAGTCTTTTGTCTTTTTTCAAGGACTATGTAATGAATCTCAATTCTAAGAAGATTCAAATAGGACCTAAGAAACTTGAGTTCTTTCCTTAACCATGGGAAACATAAAACTATCATTCAATAGTAAAATTGTTACATTTCATTGGAAGGCATCATGTGTACTGAGGGCTTGAGCCACCACAAAGGAAACATACAAAGAATATTTGTCTTATGAACAAGACATGGTACTATCCATTTTGAGGTTTGGAATAGATATTGTTATTATATAATACACTACATTGCACCATAATATAATCCCTACACACCTTTAAAACCATGTAACACCATTCAAATTAGACACAATATTCTTGCGACGAATTAGCTGTACTATCGACGAACGTTTTTCGTCGATAGTATAGAAAATTCATCGCAAAACTATTTACATTCATCTCTCTTGAGACGATATCAAATGATTCTTGGAATAATTTCATATTTGGTTCATCAACTTGAAATTAAAATTTCATACTTTGCAAGCTAGCTGGACCTTCAGTCAAATAAAAATATGAAACTTGGAATCATTAACATATCTACTAGAACATATGAAAATTAGGGTTTATGGTTTACATGATGAATTGATGATGGAATAAAGTGGGTGTGTGAATGAAATTTGAGTCCAGAAACCCTCCCATATTATTAATTCATGCGAATAGTCTATCCAGGTCAAATTTCAATCCATACAGATACAGTTTGGAAGCATTTCAACGTTGGCCCCATTCACGTGTCACTGTTGCTTGCCTCTAGTATTTTTATGGTGTTGATTAAGGAATCAATGAAAAAGAGGGATTTTTCATCACAAATATGATGTAGATACATTGTATATAGATGTATGTATAACTTGAAAGAAAAATGAAGAAAGAATGATGAAAACCTAAAACTTGCATCAACCAAATTGTGTACTTTGAAAGAAAATTAGGGTTTATGGTTTACATGATGAATTGATGATGGAAGAAAGTGGGTGTGTCAGTCAAATTTGAGTCTAGAAACCCTCCCATATTGTTAATGCATGGAAATAGTCTATCCATGAAATATTTCAGTGCATATAGAAACTATTTGAAAAAATTTCAATGTTGGCCCCATTCACAGGTCATTGTTGCCAGTGTCTAGCCCTCGTACAATTTTCATTCTAGCTTGTTCGTTGTTCTGTGTTCCTCGTTCCTCATTACTTGTTCCTTTTTCCTCATTGATTGACCATGGTGTAGTCCCCAAGATCCATTATTTTTGTACAAAACATACTAATGGCATAAAATGTCCCACACAAAGACCAAATTAATATCAGTTACATAAGTCTTTTGTCTTTTTTCAAGGACTATGTAATGAATGTCAATTATAAGAAGATTCAAATAGGACCTAAAAACCTTAAGTTATTTCCTTAACCATGGGTGACATAAAAATATCATTCAATAGTAAAATTGTTACATTTAATTGGAAGGCATCATGTGTACTGAGGGCTTGAGCCACCGCAAAGGAAACATACAAAGAATATTTGTCGTATGAACAAGACATGGTACTATCCATTTTGAGGTTTGGAATAGATATTGTTCTTATAGAATACACTACATTGCACCATAATATAATCCCTACACATCTTGAAAACCATGTAAGACCATTCAAATTAGACACAATATTCTTGCGAGAAATTAGATATACTATCGACGAACATTTTTCGTCGATAGTATAGAAAATTTGTCGCAAAACTATTTACATTTATCTTTCTTGAGACGATATCAGATGATTCTTGGATTAATTTCATATTTGGTTTATCAACTTGAAATTAAAATTTGATACTTTGCAAGCTAGTTGGACCTTCAGTGAAATAAAAGTATGAAACTTGGAATCATTAACATATCTACTAGAGCATATGAAAATTTGTGTTTATGGTTTACATGATGAATTGATGATGGAATAAAGTGGGTGTGTGAGTGCAATTTGAGTCCAGAAACCCTCCCATATTATTAATGCATGCAAATAGTCTATCCAGGTCAAATTTCAATGCATACAGATACAGTTTGGAAACATTTCAACGTTGGCCCCATTCACGTGTCACTATTGCTTGCCTCTAGTATATTTATGATGTTGATTAAGGAATCAATGAAAAAGAGGGATTTTTCATCACAACTATGATGTAGATACATTGTATATACATGTATGTAGAACCTGAAATAAAAATGAAGAAAGAATGATGAAAACCTAAAACTTGCATCAACCAAATTGTGTACATTGAAGGAAAATTGGGGTTTATGGTTTATATGATGAATTGATGATGGAAGAAAGTGGGTGTGTCAGTCAAATTTGAGTCTAGAAACCCTCCCATATTGTTAAGTCATGTGAATAGTGTATCCATCACAAATTTCAGTGCATACAGAAAGTGTTTGAAAAATTTCAACGTTGTCGGTGTCTAGTCCTCGTACAATTTTTGTTCTAGCTTGTTCCTTGTTCTCTGTTCCTCATTCCTCATTCCTTGTTCCTTGTTCCTTGTTATGTGTTCCTCATTCCTCGTTCCTTGTTCCTTGTTATTCATTACTTGACCATGTTGTAGTCCCCAAGATCCATTATTTGTTTTACAAGACATACTAATCGCATAAAATGTCCCTCACAAAGACCAAATTAATATCCTCTGAATAAGTCTTTTGTCTTTTTTCAAGGACCATGTAATGAATATCAATTATAAGAATATTCAAATTGGTTTCAAATTGTACGAACTTCCTAGGAGTATGAAATTGGGCTAAAGATGCATACGAACTACCCAGAAGTACCCCATATTCCATGATCAACTCCATAATTGATGAAGGAGATGACGATGAGGCATACAAGGTGGTAACATGAAATGGGCATCTAGTTTTACTATAGAATTCATTCCTATCTGAGAATAGGGGTATTTTCCACAAAACTATGGAGACCTAACATCCTTTAAGTGTGAGAAATGACCATACTTAAATGTTGGTTAGTAATTTTCCAGAGATGAATACCCCATTCATGATGAAAGCAAGGGCGATGATACTCTAGATAAATCATCATTTGGAAAAATGGAAATCTATTAACTAAATGATGAAGCTGAAAAAAGGTTGTTTAACCAGAATATACATGAATATCCCTAAGACTAAAGTTGAACAATTTGAAATGCTTGATGGAAACAATGCAAAGAAACCATGCAAACTGAGGCGAAATGGGAATAGAACCATAATCTGCGAATTTGATAGTTTTCCTATGAATAATGATGTTCATGAAATCCATACAATCAAAGTTAAGAGTTCTTGTGAAAGACACATAGCAGGTTTGACAAAATCCCTTGAAAAGATCTTGTCTTGTACAATAGAATTATTGGGATCCAAATTGAATGATGAGTTCAAGTATTCTACAGTCAAACACTACCATGAAAATCAAAAGGTGGATGTGCAATGTTACAAAAAATGCTCATGAAATGTTTAGAGCCTAGGTACCCTGGACAACGAGCTCTTTGATATTGTAAATATTTTTGAAGAATAGGTCACAAATGAAGAGAACGTTGATCATGAGAGCACAATGATGACATTTCCCACTATTGTGAGCCAATATTAGACCAAACAATCATGCAATAACCATATCCATTCGACCAAACCCTAAATTTAGTATGAGCATCATTAGAAACCTATTGAAATGCTAAGTATCTGATTGTGGATTTTGAGATTTTGGAATCCTAAAGACCTCTTATTCAAACATTTGTGTGGCAATAAGGAGTCCAAATTTATTCATTCATTTTCCAAATCAAAACTCTCAGAATGAAATTACTCACCATTCTTTTTTCTTTATGAATATTGGCTCGAGGTCGAGGTCTCTATCTCCTTACGCATGTAGTGGCTCAAGGTATCTGTCTCCTTGCACCGCAGTGGCTAAGGTCACTTTCTCCTTGCGCCACAATGGTGAGGTGAGAATTGCAGAAAAGGAACTAGAAGACGATAGTTCAGGGGAGGAAATGGCTCTGGTACTAAGATATGAAGGTCCCAAAACCAAGGATGCATCCCGAAGTAGAGGTATCTGTCTCCTTTCACCGCAGAGGCCGAGTTCACTTTCTCCTCGAACCAAAATGGTGAGGTGACAATCGAAGAAAATTAGGAGCTTGAAGATGATATTCGGGGGATGGAATGGCTCTGATAATGAGATACAAAGGTATCGAAACCTTGTATGTCTCTTGAAGCAGATACCTTTGAAATGAAAGAAAAACAAATAAATGAATGAAAAAATAATACAAAGGAAATGGGCGTGGGAAAGCATGCAAGAGAGACAAACCACAATAAATGTTTGTGTGTACATTTTCTCTTTTTCGGCCCTTTGATTTTTATAGACGGGTATAAATTTTAAAAGGGGATATTTATTGACTGCAAAGAGGCTAGGAAATATTGTTTTAAGACCTTGATGATTAATTGTACACGTGGTATATGGAGAGGCATTGTGGAGATAATAATAGGGGGATTTAGGAATATAGCTTTTTCATTGATTTCTAAAGGGGTCCACCAAATGCATAAAAAAAGAGAACATCTTAAATTCCATAAGGTTCCATTCCAAAAGAGAAGATCCTAAATGCCATAAGGTTACATTGTTTTTGGAGGTGAGGCTCCTTGTACTAAGACACTACATTGCCAATGGCACTTAGAGTGTGAAAATTGTGTTTACTTTGCAAAGTGGGAATAGGGTTGGGCTTGGAACTATTCATGTTAGTTTGAGAGTTTTGACATAATGATCAAAGGTATTCAACTATATTTTTAGGAGTAAGTTAATAAATGGATAAACACACTTCATTTTTGAATGAAATACTCCCCTATCTTTGATACAAGTTTTGTCGAAATCCATAATCCTACTTCCTAAGTATTAATGGGAACTTTGACCATAGAAATTTGACCCCATAGCTTTTTGCCCATGTTAAGATGACCTATAGAACTGTAATTTTGAAAAAAACAAATACAAAACTCTACCTTGATGTAAAAAAAATGAACTCATGAGAAAGGTTGAGTTTGTCGCTTATTATTCACCCTTATTTCCTATAGTTGACAATGAGAATTTAAATTCATTGACCATGTTTGATAGCCAAAATTCCCCATAATGGGAAATTTGGATATCAAATTCCATCCTTGAGTGGGAATGTCATGGTGAACCTAAAAAAAGGCATCGATAAATCACAAGCCCTTCAAAACCAAAAAAACACAAAGTGGTGGGAAATTACCATTGGCCTTGGATATAATAATCAATTTATGAATTTTCAATAATTGAGAGGGATATATCTACTTACTGTTTTCTCATAATAATCACAATGACCCTAGGCACTCTCCAAATCACCTTCTTGTGAGGATTCAACAAGGTCACTCAAAAAATAAGGTTCCACTGGAAAAAGCCCTCCAATATGTCATTGTGTGTCCTAAAGAGAGAGAAATCCCAACCTATGCAAGTGTTTGTTCTTAAAAGGAAGAAGATACAAAGCCAAAATCTATAAAAATTGAATAAAATCATTTTTAAGTTGTCATGGACATAGATCTAAAAAGTATAAACAATTTGTAACAAGGACCTAGGTAATAGGTGTGGAAATGGATTTTGATCAATCTATGGTAGTCGTGGTTCTTTAATAATAAAATGCTACATAATTGTCCCTAGGTTTTTTATTCCATGAATGTTGTTCATTTTACAAATTTCTTCTCTAGAAGTGGGGATAGTATTTTGCACTTTTTTATCTTTCTTATAGAATTCTTGATAATGAGATTGACAATATGGTTTTGTTTTTCATTACTATCATTCCTTCTTTTTAAAATTATTTATCAATCATCCTCTCTTGCATAATAGCACATTCTAGTGTTTGTTCTTAGTTTTTTGTTATATTTGTGTTTGAGATAAAATTGCTTGCAATTATGCTTGTAGAACCTCAAAAGAGGGGGGTGAATGACAAAATCCCTTTAGTATACCTACGTGTCCTAACAAGAGTGCAAGACCAACCTATGTGAGTCTCAATGCACAAATGTTGATGATAAAGATCCAAAATTTGTGAATCTCGTATAAAATTCTTTTTAGATTGTCACAAAAATGAATTTGAAAACTAGAAAGAATTTGAGATAAAGGACTTAGGAAATATGTGCATTATGATTTCAATACACTATATTTAAGGATTACCTATACATAATTTCCACAAGACAATTTAAAGTCAATCTATTGAGAGTTATGGTAAAATAATAAAATCATTGATTAGAGTGGTTGTTAGGAAACATAACGAAAATTTCAGTGTGTTGAATGTAATTTAGCAAAGGAGTTTAGTGTGTGAGAGTCAAAGTGTGCACACAAATAGGAGAAAAGAGTAGTATCACAATGACACCAATTTAGCACAAGACTACCTTGAAGTGAATGTTGATATGGCACAACATAAGTGAATTAGCACAAGATAATATGTGGGGATGATTATTGATGGAGTGATGACTTTCTTAATGTTGATATAATTCATAGTCAATTTTTATACATGGGTTGTTAAGCATCACCCTAATAATTCTAATTGACTTAGTTGAATGTAATCATAGACCTTCATTTCATGGAACAAACACAAAAAACTTAGGTAATTTTGATCCTTGACATGGTCAATGTTGATCATTCCTACATTCCTATAAATGTGTATGCACAATGACCTTTAGAGGATGACAATTCAGTGAGTGTTGTTTCCCCAAGTTATCACCCTACTGGATGTTGGAATCAATGTCATTGTTTCCCCATTAAGATTAGGAGTCCATATAGTTTACATCTCAAAAAGATCCATATGCTTCCTTTTTATTTTGTTGGTTTTTTCTAAGGACTCACAAGTGATTTGTATCAAATTGGTATATGATAGGGTGTGATTCATCACATGTCATTGTCCCTTCACCTCCTTTGTACCTTGAAGAACATTTTTATATTATACCTCCATTCAATATTCCCCCAAGGATATTAATTCCATTAGTTCCCCACCCATGGTACTACTTCCATTTACCATCATTCGTTCCACTCATCTAGGATCAAACCACTTGGTTGCACTCATTCATGGAACCTATCTCTTTTCTTGCAATGTATCCATATTCATCCACTATTTTCTTGCACCTATCTTCTACCATTATAATCTTGATTTTTCTTTGATGGTCTTCAATCCTATTTACACTCGAAGTTATAATCAAAAGTCCATTGCTTATTGTTGACCATATCTCTTCGTGTTTCAGAGTCACTACCCAAGTCATCCTTGTTTGTTATGATTTTCCCAAGGAAATCCTTGAGTCCCTTTCTCGATGATCACCTCATCATACATTTTTTTCCCCATTAGTTAGATACATTTGATTCATGATATGACGTTGCACCTCATGTTAGTTTCTATAGGGTATATCATTTATTTGTCTTTTTTCAAGGACTATGTAACGAATTTCAATTCTAAGAAGATTAAAATAGGACCTTAGAACCTTAAGTTATTTCCTTAACCATGTGTGAAATAACAATATCATTCAATAGTAAAATTGTTACATTTCATTGTAAGGCATCATGTGTACTGAGGGCTTCATCCACCACAAAGGAAACATACAAAAAATGTTTGTCTTATGAACAAGATATGGAAATATCCATTTTGAGGTTTGTCATAGATATTGTTATTATAGACTACACTACATTGCACCATAATATAGTCCCTACACACTTTGAAAAGAATCTAACAACATTCAAATTAGACATAATATTCTTGCGACGAATTAGCTATACTATTGAGCAATTTTTTTCGTTGATAGTATAACAAATTCGTCACAAGATTATTTACATTTGTCTCTATTGCAATGATATCAAATGATTCTTGGATTCATTTCATATTTGGTTCATCAACTTGAAATTAAAATTTGATATTTTGCAAGCTAGTTGGACCTTCAGTCAAATACACATATGACACTTGGAATCATTAACATATCTACGAGAACATATGAAAATTACTATTTATGGTTTACATGATGAATTGATGATGGAAAAAAGTTAGTGTGTCAATGAAATTTGAGTCCAAAAACCCTCCCATATAATTAAGGCATGGGAATAGTCTATCTAGGTCAACTTTCAATGCATATAGATACAATTTGAAAACATTTCAACGTTGGCCCCATTCACATATCATTGTTTCTTGCCTCTAGTATTTTTATGGTGTTGATTAAGAAATCAATGAAAAACAGATATTTTTCATCACAACTATGACAGAGATACATTGTATATAAATGTATGTAGAACCTGAAATAAAAATTAAGAAATACTGATGAAAACCTAGAACTTGCGTCAACCAAATTTTGTACTTTGAAAGAAAATTAGGGTTTATGGTTTACATGATGAATTGATGATGGAATAAAGTGGGTGTGTCAGTCAAATTTGATTCAAAAAACCCTCCCATATCGTCAAGTCATGCGAATAGTCTATCCATGAAAAATTTCTATGCATAAAGAAACTGTTTGAAAAAATTTCAACGTTGGCCCCATTCATAGGTCATTATTGTCGATGTGTAGTCCTCGTACAATTTTCCTTCCATCTTGTTCCTTGTTCTGTGTTCCTCATTCCTTGTTCCTTGTTCCTTGTTCCTCATTCCTTGACCATGGTGTAGTCCCCAATATCCATTATGTTTGTACAAAACATACTAATGGCATAAAATGTCTCACACAAAGACCAAATTAATATCCACTACATAAGTCTTTTGTATTTTTTCAAGGACTATGCAACGAATCTCAATTCTAAGAAGATTCAAATAGGACCTAAGAACCTTAATTTATTTCATTAACCATGGGTGAAATAACAGTATAATTCAATAGTAAAATTGTTACATTTCATTGTAAGGAATCATGTGTACCGAGGGCTTGAGCCACCACAAAGGAAACATACAAAGAATATTTGTCTTATGAACAAGACATGGTACTATCTGTTGGACAACTAAGAGGGGGGGTGAATCAGTTGTCACCGTGCTTAAACAATTATGCTTCTTTTAAAATATTTACAAGGCACTCAATGATGATCACAATAATGCAGGGAAATGAACAATGGCACATTCAACATCAGTCACATATATGAGAAACACAGAGAAAAAAATTTCCCAAGGAAACCCATACAAGGTAAAAACCTCTTCTTCTTTATATGATAAGTATTATTTTCATTCCTTACATTATCATACATTTGAGCACCAACTCATTGTGAGGATACAACCTCTGTTTTGCAAGCTGCAACTTGCTGAGAGCACCAAATCTTTGTTTTTCTCTAGCACCCACTAGAAGGAAGCACCAACTCCCTGGTTTCTCTAGCTCCAACTAGAAGGAAGCACCAACTCCCTGGTTTCTCTAGCACCAACTAGAAGGAAGCACCAACTCCCTGTGTTCAAGCCCCCACTTGAA
>ML784244.1:324202-335331 GCA_009831015.1 Picea engelmannii | reverse complement strand
CCCTGTGTTCAAGCCCCCACTTGAACCTCTAAGGACACCAATCCTCCCTAGAACCTCCCAACCACCCTGGATTATGAATATGAAATACTGAAACCTATTACAGTGATATAGTGTTCAATAACAACTTACCAGTCTCATCATTGTTCTGCAAGATTTTTCTACTCAGACTTCCTCACTATCTTGCAGCATGCATCCGCTGCCCATTTGTTCTTCTGCTTTTTATGCTCTGTGCACCATGTCCATTCGCTGCATAGTTATTCTTCTGTTCTTTTCAGTTGCTACACTCTAATCCTTCTTCATGCATGAATCACCTTCAACAACAACATCCACAACAATTCCAGCAACAACCGCAACCTCATCTCTTCTCTGTACCGTGTATATACAACTTTTGTTCATCTTGTGCATGCAATATTTTCCATTCCTCTACATACTCATACCGCACCAATATCCTCCACATTTCAAGTGCTCTGTGTGATCATCATTGCGACTCTTTAGCTTCTCTGGCAGTTCAACCCCTATGTCTATCATCACTAAGTGTTATGCCAAGATTCCTTTTTCTCTCTCGTAGTTGAGACTCTTTGTCTTATCTATTACAATCAAGCTCATCCTTTATGTTTTAGTTACGAGCTCCAACCCTCATCCATCTATCAATTTCCTCCACAAATCATCTTCATTCCACTGGCAGATTCCATGTAACTCTTCAGCTCCTCTAGAAATCACACCGAAGTCTCTTCGCATCCTTTGGTAGAATCCATCAATGTTTTCTAGCAATTACACTATGAGGATCAACATTAGCCTTTCAATCGTGCTCATGTTCACCTCCATAATTGGATTAACTCTGATGAGTTCTTGTGTTATTTACCCATTTCACACTTTCACAATTTGGAGATTCTGCAATGAGACATACTGAGTCTCCATGTCATGAGTTCTGAAACTCTGAAACAAAGTTTTTCTGCGCTGGCTCCTTCCTTTATATGACCATGGCTATGACCAAGAGCTTATGCATAAAGCTCTCTCACAAATTTGCATTTCATGAATATGGAGATGAGGCATCTCAACTCTCCAAGTCACGATCCTCGAAACCCTGAAATGGAGCTTATCTGAACTAACTGCTTCCCTTCTCGTGACCACCAGTGGTGATCATAGGCTGTGCCAAAAGGGCACTTCATATTTCACGAGTTTATAAACTTCATCGAGTCTGATCGATGGTTGAAATCTCCATAGATCTGACGGTCCAGATCTTATCGTGAATTTGCATCTCGTGGTTCCTTAGATTGATGTAATTGTCACTCCAAGTCACGATAGGCGAAGCTTCGAGATGGAGCTTAGATCAACGGTCCAGAACCCTTGGTGATCTGACGGTCTAGATATTATTGTGAGTTCGCATCTCCCAATTTATGCGATGGAGGTTCTCGTCACTCCAAGTCGCGATACGCGAAACTTCGAGATGGAGCTGAGATCGACGGTCCACGTTCTAGGTGATCTGACGGTCCTGATCTTTTCGTGATCTCACATCTCGTTGTTCCTTAGATGGGGGATCTCATCACTCCAAGTCGTGATAGGCGAAACGTCGAGATGGAGTCGGATCAATGGTCCAGATGAAACCTTGATCTGACGGCTGAGATTGTTTCATGATTTTGCATATCGCGAAATTGAGAGGTTAGGGAACCCCATTCCTTTGACTTTCCAGTCAGTGACATGATGATCTTTCGCCACTTGTCCTATGGATCAACGGTCCACAACTGTCCCCGATGGACAGCCAGGATTCCTTCACAGTTTTGGGGAGTTGGATGACTCTTGGACTTATCTGCCTTGCAGCTTTACCATATCTAATGGCTATTAAGACTTCGTAGATGCCCCATATCCTACGACCCAGATCTTCTCGTGATTTAGCCACTTCATGATTTCGCTGCTTTGCGATTTCGTCCACCTTCACGATTTCACTTTTCTTTCCATCGTTGTTCTTTGCCATCGCTGATCTTTGCCATCGTTGTTCTTGCCATCGTTGTTTTTTTCCATCGCTGATATTTGTGATCGTTGTTCTTTCCATCAATGACAAGCTTACTCCCAACTATAAACCTTCCAACAATCTCCCCCTTTGGAATTGATGGCAACCCTGAACGGCTACGCTAATCTATTTGGACCTCCAACTGTAGCATCCGATCCAGACAACTCCTTTTCTCCCCCTTTGACATCAATGTCAAAGAAAACACGCTCCCCCTGAGTTGTTGCATTAATTTGAGGAGGTATCAGATAAGCAACCAATACAGGAATCCCCCTTACAGGATGGACTCTCTTAGATGTGAGACGGGATGACACCCAACTTATATTTGAGATATTCAAATTGTGTCTTGGCTAGGGGTTTAGTAAAGATGTATGCAATTTGTTCTGTAGTGGGAATGTAATGGACTTGGACAATTTTATTGGTGACCTTCTCTCTCAGAAAATGATATTTTATGGGAATATGCTTGGTCTTGGTCCTTGGAGTGGAATACAGGATTTTTAGACACACCGATGGAACTAGTGTTATCACAATGAATTGGAATCGGTGTAGTGTATTTTACCTCCAAATATGCAAGTGTCTAAATCATCCATAATACCTGAGTGCAACAGGTAGCAACAGCAATGTACTCTGCCTCTGTGGCTGATAAAGAAATGGAACCTTGCTTTTTACTAAGCCAGGGTACTAAGGAGTCACCCAGGAAGAATGCTCCTCCACCGATGCTTTTTCTCTCATCAACACAGTTTGCCCAATCTACATCTGAATAAGTAGTCAGCTGAAGATTTTGATTTTTGGGATACCACAGACAATAAGTCACTGTTTCTTTCAAATACCCGAATATCCTTTTGAAAACTTGCAAATGACTCTGTTTAGGTGCAACCTGATATCTTCCTACCATTCCTATAGCATGCATTATGTTCGGGTGAGATGTTGTGATGTACAATAGGCTTCCTATCATTGATCGATATGATATTTGATCAACATCAGGTGAATCATCATCCTTGCTTAATTTACATCTAGTTACCATATGTGTACCCACAGGTTTAGAATCTTCCATTTGAAACCTGTTCAACATTTCTCTTAGATATTTTTCTTTAGAAATGAACATCCCTTTGGGCCTCTGAGTAATTTGCAGACCAAGAAAAAATGACAGTTCTTCTATCATAGACATTTCAAATTCAGACTCCATGGCAGAAGCAAACCACTATACCAATGAATCCTTATTACATCCAAATATGATGTCATCTACATAGACCAGTACGATGAGCAAATTATTATCCTTTGTTTTAATATACAAATTGTTGTCAGTTGTTCCTCTCTTGAACCCTTTGTCTTTGAGATATGTATCTAGTCTGTGATACCAGGCTCGAGGGGCCTGTTTTAAACCATATAAAGCTTTCTTTAGCTTGCATACTAAGTTAGGGTTATCAGAGAGTTTGAAACCCTGTGGTTGTTCCATATAGACTTCTTCACTTAAATCTCCATTTAGAAAGGTTGACTTGACATCCATTTGGTAGACTTTAAACCTTTATGACAAGCATAGGCAAGAAATATTCTGATAGCTTCTAATCCTTCTATGGGTGCAAATGTTTCACCAAAATCTAGTCCTTCTATCTGAGCATAGCCTTTACATACTAACCTTGATTTGTTCTTGATAAATTGCCCTTTCTCATTCAACTTATTCTTTAAGATCCATTTGGAGCCAATGATGTTTTTACCTTCAGGTCTTTGAACCATCTCCCACGTATTGTTTTTCTCAATCTGATCAAGTTCATCATTCATTGCTTTAACCCAATGATCATCTTTGTTGGCTTCATTGAAATTCTTGGGTTTCAGCATGGATATGAGAGCTATATGAGATTGTTCGGTGGTTTTGATTAGCTTTCTCCTAGTTTGTACACCTTTGTCTTTTGTCCAATTATCTTACTTGTAGGATGATTCTTCTGAATGATTCTGGAGGAGGAATTTGTAGTTGACTGTTGATTTGAGTCTGTCTGATTGTCTGAGTCTTCATCTGATTTAGAGTCTTCATTTTATGATTCTTGGACCTGTTCATCTTCAGCTTTAGTTGTGTCTTCTGTAGAAGACTCATTACTGTATACCTCTCTTGCTGGGATTCCTTCATCAATTTTTACATCAATACAGTCAACCATTTTATGCAGCCTCTTATTATAGCATATATATCCTTTACTATTTGTATCATACCCTAAGAAGATACCTTCATCAGCCCTGTCATCATATTTGTCGAGGTTCTCATCATTATTCTTTATGTAGCATTTACTCCCAAAGACTCTGAAGTATTTGATTGAGGAAGGTCTTCCAAACCATAATTCATAAGGTGTGTTGTCACTTTGTGGTCTGAGGTGGGCTTTGTTAAGCACATGGACTATTGTGTGTATTGCTTCTACCCAGTAGGTTTGACCAATGTTCTTCTCATTCATCATTGACCTGGCCATTTCCTGCACTGTTCTATTTTGCCTCTCAACAACTCCATTTTGTTGTGGAGTTCTTGGGATTGTGTATTCTATCTTGATCCCATGTTCATCGCATAATTCCTTGAAGTCTCTTGACATAAACTCTCCTCCCCGATATGATCTTACTTCCTTTAACCTCTTGCTTGTTTGAGTCTTTGTTAAATCCTTAAATATTTTAAACTTCTCAAATGCTTCATCTTTTACTTTGAGAAAGGAAACCCAAGTACATCTGGAGTAATCATCGATAATCAACATGAAGTAGTTTTATTTCCCTATGCCTTCCTGTCTTGATGGTTCACATAAGTCCATATGAACTAGTTGGAGTGGTTTCTCTGTTGAAGTAAAGCTCTTGGACTTAAACTGTGTCCTGTTTTGCTGCCCTACTTGATAGGGTTTACACATTGAATCTTGGGGCTTTGATATTCTCGAAAGATCTTTTACTACCTCGAGGTTTTTGAGTTTGATTAAGTGGTCAAGGTTTAGATGTCCAAGTCGCCTATGCCATAACCATATTTCATCATGTTTGCTTAGATGACATTCTTCTCTATTTTCTTTCAGCACATATACATTACTTTTTGTCCTTATGCCTTTGGCCACCACTTGTCCTGAGTTTACATACTTTATCTTGCAGTCCTTGGATGTGAACAACACTTCGCATCCTCTGTCACACATTTGAATTACACTAAGAAGATTATGTTTCATCCCATCCACAAGTAGAAAATCTTGGGATTTTCCTTTTCCATTACTTAAGCTCACCATCCCTTTGCCTTTTATTTTCCCTGGAGCATCATTTCCAAAGGTTACGTTTCCTGATTTTCTTTCACTTAGAGATAGAAACTTTCCTTTGTCTCTCGTCATGTGTTTGGAGCATCCACTGTCTATATACCAAGGGTTCATTTTTCTTTGAGCGGACAACACTAATCCACACTTGTCAGTTTCCTTCTTCTTCCAAAACTTGACATTTTCAGCAGGAGATTTCGAATCTGGTTCATATTCCCTTAAATGACAGTCAATAGATTTGTGTCCATAGTTATGATAGATGTAACATTCAATTTCATTGTTCAACAGGTCAAACTTGTTGGTGCAGCATTGTCTACTCATTGACTGTTGATTATTTCTTGACCTCTTTAGCTGCATGTCCCTGGACTTAACTTTGTAATTGGCAATCAGTGAAGGTTTGTTACTTGGCTGCATCATTCTTTGTTGTGGCAAGTATTTATTCTTTTTAAATCTTAATTGCTCATGTCTAAGTCTTATGGAACAATTTACAGCTTTGTGACCAAAGTTAGCATAGTAGAAACAATAGCCATAGAAGAATTCTTTGTACCTGGAAAATGGTTGTCTTCTTTGAGAAAATTGATTTCTCCAGACTAATGACATCGTTCAACAGTGAGCACATTACTTCTTTGTTCTACAGATTCAGATCTGGCATCTTTTACCTTACTCGACCTGGGCGGTTGATTGTCTTCCTTTGTTTCTGCAGGATTGTTATTGTCATTGGTTGTACTTTTGACAAACTTGATGGATTCTTCATTTCCTGGCTTACCACTGCTTGATCTCTCTTCATACCCCAAGGAAGTTTTCAGCTTTGGATTCCTTTGCTGATTTAGAATGGTGGCCAATCCTTCTGAGGCTTTAATACTTGACATATTCTGATTATACAAGGCTTGAAACTTCTCCATTTCTTTCCTCATTTTCACTACTTCTTGTTCTAATGCTTCACATCTTGACTTCTTCTCTGATAGTTGTTGTTTCAGAATCTCTTCGATTTTATTTGCCTCTTCCAATTCTATTTTTATTAGGACAAGGTTTTCATCAGGTTCTTTACTGTCTTTCTCGAACTGTATCAACAATTGTCTTTGCTTTCTATTCTTGATTCTTAGTCTGTCAATCTCTTCCATTGCACTGATCAGTTCTCCTTCCATGTCAACCACAACTTCTTCTTCATCACTCCCTGTGCTTTTATTATCATAATCCTGTTTGGCCATAAGTATGAAGTCATTTAGTTTATCTTCAATAGAGGAGTCATTTTCTTCATCATCTGAAGGATCATCATCATTGTTTACGCATAGAATTTTCTTCTTAAAGTTTTTATCTTTAATTTTTTTTATGTGTTTGTACTTATCCTCATCATCACATGTCTCATCCTTTCCTTTGTGGGGACATTTATTTGCAAAATGACCTATCCTACCACAGTTGAAACATTTGAAAGGTAGTTTACCTTTGTATTTGCCTGATCCCTTCTTCAGTCTCTTCACAAATTTTGCTTCAATTTCATTGGGCTCAGAATCCTCATTCTTGTCTTCTTTAAATGATGCTTCTCTGGAGGTAGGTTTATCTTTAACTATTCTCATTTCATATGCAGTCAATATTCCTAACAGTTGATCAAACCCCAAGGTTTTTAGATCATTAAGTTCTTTTATAGCAGAGACCTTCGGGTTGAACCTATCTGGGAGAGATCTCAAGATTTTCTGAACTAAGGAAGGTTCATCAATTGTTTCAACAAGTGCCTTCATTGCATTTAACATTTCTTCTACTCTTAGAAAGTATTTTCCAATATTTTAATCTTCCTTCATCTTCAACTATTCAAACTATATTCTATAGGTTTGAAGCTTTGCATCCTTTACTTTCTCATTACAGTCATAGCTGCTAATGAGTTTGTCTCACATTTCTTTGGCAGTTCCTAGGTGCATAACTTTTACGAATTCTGCTTCTGAAGCCCACTAAAGATAGCATTCATAGCCTTAGCATTGAAGCTAAATTCTAGTTTGTCATCCTTATTAGGTAGCACAACTGGCTTTACATAACCAGTATCTACCACATCCCAGACATCTGCACCTAACGACATTATGTAGGTTCTCATTCTAACTTTCCAAAAGGAAAAGTTTGCTCCATTGAACAGAGGGGCCTTATTGGTTGAATTTCCTTCATGGCTTGACATGTTTTAGCTCTAGGATCTACCCTTAGATAAAAGGGGATGGCTCTGATACCAATTGTTGGACAACTGAGAGGGGGGGTGAATCAGTTGTCACTGTGCTTAAACAATTATGCTTCTTTTAAAATATTTACAAGGCACTTAATGATGATCACAATAATGCAGGGAAATGAACAATGGCACATTCAACATCAGTCACATATATGAGAAACATAGAGACATAAATTTCCCAAGGAATCCCATACAGGGTAAAAACCTCTTCTTCTTTATATGATAAGTATTATTTACATTCTTTACATTATCATACATTTGAGCACCAACTCATTGTGAGGAGACAACCTTTGTTTTGCAAGCTGCAACTTGCTGAGAGCACCAACTCTC
The DNA here is from genome assembly GCA_009831015.1 of Picea engelmannii. Taxonomy (NCBI): domain Eukaryota; kingdom Viridiplantae; phylum Streptophyta; class Pinopsida; order Pinales; family Pinaceae; genus Picea; species Picea engelmannii. The sequence goes on along the minus strand of ML784244.1, from coordinate 327,539 downwards.
TATTTTTCTCTAGCACCCACTAGAAGGAAGCACCAACTCCCTGGTTTCTCTAGCTCGAACTAGAAGGAAGCACCAAATCTCTCGTTTCTCTAGAACCAACTAGAAGGAAGCACCAACTCCCCATATTCAAGCCCCCACTTGAACCTCTGAGGACACCAGTCCTCCCTAGCACCTCCCAACCACCCTGGATTATGAACATGAAATACTGAAACCTATTATAGTGATATAGTGTTCAATAATAGCTTACCAGTCTCATCACTATTTTGCATGATTTTTCTACTCAGACTTCCTCACTGTCTTCCAGCATGCATCCGCTGCCCATTCTATTCTTCTGCTTTTTATGCTCTATGTGCCATGTCCATTCACTGCATAGTTCTTCTTCTATTCTTTTCAGCTGTTGCACTCTGATCCTTCTTCATGCATGAATCACCTTCAAGAACAACATCCACAACAATTCCAGCAACAACCACAACCTCATCTCTTCTCTGTACCGTGTATATGTAGCTTCTGTACATCTTGTGCATGCAATATTCACCATTCCTCTACATACTCATACCGCACAATCTCCTTCGCATCTCAAGTGCTCTGTGTGATCATCATCGCGACTCTTCATCTTCTCTAGCAGTTCAAACCCTGTGTCTATCATCACTAGGTGTTATGCCGAGATTCCTTTTTCTCTCTCGCAGTTGAGACTCTTTGTCTTCTCTGTTACAGTCGATCTCATCCTTTCTGTTTCAGTTATGAGATCCAACCCTCATCCAACTGTCAATTTCCTCCACAAATCATCTTCATTCCACTGGCAGATTCCATATAACTCTTCAGCTCCTCTGGAAATCACACCGAAGTCTCTTCGCATCCTCTGGTAGAAACCATCAATGGTTTTTAGTAGTTACACTATGAGGATCAACATTATCCCTTCAATCGTGCTCATGTTCACCTCCATCGTTGGAATAACTCTGATGAGTTCTTCCATTATTTACTCGTTTCGCACTTTTGCAATTCAGAGATTTTGTGATGAGACATCTTGAGTCTCCATGTCACGAGTTCCAAAACTCTGAAACAAAGTTTTTCTACTCTGGCTCCTTCCTTTATATTACCATGGCTATGACCAAGTGCTTATGCATAAAGCGCTTTCATGATTTCCCATTTCGTGAATCTGGAGATGAGGCATCTCGACTCTCTAAGACGCGATCCCAAAAACCCTGAAATGGAGCTTATCCGAATTGACTCCTTCCCTTCTTGTGACCACCAATGGTGACCACAGAATGTGCCAAAAAGGTGCTTCATATTTCACGAGTTTATAAACTTCATCGTGTCTAATCGACGGTTGAAATCTCCATCCGACAATCTAGATCTTATCGTGAATTTTCATCTTGCGGTTCCTTAGATGGAGCTTCTTGTCACTCCAAGTCGCGATAGGCGAAGATCCGAGATGGAGCTTAGATTAATGGTCCAGAACCCTTGGTGATCTGATGGTCCAGATCCTATCGTGAGTTTGCATCTCGCGATTCCTGCGATGGAGGTTCTCGTCACTCCAAGTCACGATACGTGAAACTTCGATATGGAGCTCAGATCGACGATCCACGTTCTAGGTGATCTGACAGTCCTGATCTTTTGACGATCTCGCATCTCGCTGTTCCTTAGATGGGGCCTCTCATCACTCCAAGTCATGATAGGAAAAACTCCGAGATGGATTCAGATTAACGGTCTAGATCAAACCTCGATCTGACGGTTGAGATTGTTTCGTGATTTCACATATCGCAAAATCGAGAGGTTAGGGAACCCCATTCCTTTGACTTTCCAGTCAGCGACATGACGATATTTTTCCACATGTCCTATGGATGAATGGTCCACGACTATCCCTGATGGATGGCCAGGATTCCTTCATAGTTTTGGGGAGTTGGATGACTCTTGGACTTATCCACCTTGCAGCTTCACCATATCTAATAGCTATTAAGCCTTCGTAGATACCCCAGATCCTACGACCCAGATATTCTCGCGATTTCACCACTTCTGTTAAGCCCTAATATTGGCTCATTACTCCTTAATTGGGGCATATTATATTAGTAATGTTATTTTATTTATGTCATCTTTAGGCCATTAGTTGTAATTATACCTCCTAGTGTCCTATATATACCAAGGAGACATTTTCATTTTGAATCATCTTGTACTTGAACATTTAAGTTTGGTAAAAGGAGGTTTCCCCTCAAAGAGGCTTATTATCTGAAATTTTTTCTTTTTCAAGGTGTTGAGTACTTTTCCTGAGGTTTTTCTATGCTATGTTGATGTCTGGTTCTTAACATATGGTATCAGAGCTCAAGGTCTTGGGGTTTCGCTGCTACATCTGAGACACTGTGGAATTTTAAATATAACATTTTTTATACAACATTTAAGAAGGAATTTCTTGGAGGATACTTAGTAGACGGATCAAGGTACGTTGGGTTCAAAATTCAGCTCCTGAGGCCTTATACTTTCGGAGATACAGCCTGTACAAGATAGGGTTCTGGAATCATTTTGAAATGAGTCATTGCGGAATTTTCGTTATAAAACATTTTCTGTAACGTTTCAGACCTTGAACTCTAGAGGCCGTTTATAGAAACTAGTAAGGTATATGTGATAAAAATTTCAGCTTCTGGGTCATCTTAAATTTGTAGATACACCTTGTGTAAGATAGGGTATCTGACTAGTCCTATTGACTAGTCTCAAGAAGGTGTTCCAGGTAAAACAATCATAACTTCTTTCTAGAGTATCCAAATTGAGTGGGACCAGTTTCATTGGATATTGGATAGTCTTTAGTGTTTTGGGTGTGAGTTTTATAATTTGATATCAATTATTTTGTGCGGGGCATGCTATACAAGTGAGATCTCCTGGAAAGGATAGAAATTGCCAAGTTGTGAGGAAGTTTCTATAAATTCCACTTGGCACATCCAATTTTGATCTGACCTATGGCATTGCAGAGAAGAAATATCAGAGAGCTACCTAAAAGAAAGTTTCATACCCAGAAGGGCCAAAACTTGGGAGATAGAACAGAATAAATATTGTCTAGCAGAACCGCCTCAAAATCAAGATTCAAAAGTGATACTTGGCCAACATGGCACCAAAAAAGAGACCTTCTACACCAAATAAGCATCCAAAAAATCCTAATTGGACTCTTGATGAAGGTGAAGAAATGCATAGGGAAATAAATGAACTAAAAAAGAAGATGGATTCAATGGAAGCTAAGTTGATGGATTCAATAGAAGCTAAGTTGGATACTAAGATGGATGGCTTAAAAGGGGAGATCATGGAAGTATTGAAAAATTTCGTCACAGAGAAGACACCCGAAAGTGAAAATGCA